>JAVGVS010001270.1:0-26004 GCA_032718565.1 Distichodus sexfasciatus
TTTTTTTTTTGTTTAAGTTTTATACTTTAACAAAAATGGATTAGGGAAAACTAAAGTTCACAGACAAACATACGTTTTGTTTGTTTGTTTGTTTATTTTGAATGATTTTTTTACCACACATGGCCTGGACATCCTCTGTGTAACGGAGTCATGGATTTCGCCTGGTGAGTCCTCTGTTTTTAATGAATTGGTGCCGACTGACTGTGTTTTTATCAGTGTGCCGAGAACTGCTAGGCGAGGTGGTGGATTAGCAGTTATCTGCAAAGCCAAACATCTCCCTCCTTGGTCTTCTTCTACCAGTTTTGAACTGTGTTTGTTTGAACTTGGTCACCCACAACCACTACTTTTTGCGGTGGTCTATCGACCCCCGAGGTACAATAGGAATTTTTTGACTGAGTTTTCAGAATTTTTAGCTGACTGTGCATCCCGTTATGACAAGATTATGCTACTTGGAGATTTTAATATTCATGTTTGTTGTTCTGGAAAACCACTGGTCTCGGATTTTATTAATCTTATGAACTCTTTTAATTTCATGCAATCGGTTAGCGGGGCCACTCAGGTATGTGGTCATACGTTGGACCTTGTGTTGTCACTTGGATGTACTGTGTCTAACCTGTGCATTCATGATGCTATTTTTTCTGACCACAAGCCAGTATTATTTGATACTATTATGTGTGATAGTGTTGTTAAATCTGCTGCCCCTGTTAGACTCTGTCGTCCTGTAAATTCTGCTACCTCTGAACAGTTTTCTTTGCTGTTTAGTAAAGCTGTGCCTTATTTGGCTGACTGGTCGTCTTTGGATGGACTACTCAGTTATTTCAATAAGACCTGTAAAGACATTTTGGACATTATTGCGTCTCTTCGTCTGAAGAAAGGGAATTATGCTGCTAATTTGTGGTCTACGGACCGCACGCGGGCTGCAAGAAGGGAATGTAGGAGGTGCGAGAGGAAATGGAAAAAGGACAAACTGTATGTATCTTTAATTGCCCTGAGAGAAAGTTGGAAATCCTATCAGGAACTGGTTAAATCTACGAAGACTTCCTATTATTCTAACCTTGTGTCTGCAAACTCTAACAATTCTCGAGTCCTGTATGCCGCCATTAACTCTGTGTTAAATCTGAAAGACTGTTCTCCTGTACAGGTTTCAGATTCTGTGTGCAACAGTTTTTTAAAAAAATTTTATTGATAAAGTGGCGACGCTGCGTGCGGCTTTGCCGGAGGTAAATATGCAAAGTCCTTCTGCGTCTGCTGCTGGAAGGTTGGTTTCTTTTCAACCTATTACACTGGCAGACTTAGTTAGGTTGGTGGAGGAGGTTAAATCCAGTGGCTCACCGGAGGATATATCCTACCCCCGCGTCTGTGTAAGGAGGTTTTTTTAGCAGTCTTTTCGCTAATTTTGCACATAATTAATTGTAGTATGGCGTCTGGTTTGGTGCCTGCCGATTTCAAAAAGATGGTTAGTCACCCTCTTTTAAAGAAACCTGGGTTAGATGATTCGTCGCCAGCTAACTATAGGCCGATTTCTAAGCTCCCATTTTTGAGTAAGGTGCTGGAAAAATGTGTCTATAATCAGGTACTGGATTATTTTAATGAATTTAATATTTTAGAAACTCTTCAGTCAGGTTTTAAAATGTTGCACTGTACTGAAACTGCATTGTTAAAGGTCCTTAATGATATTTTCTTGGCAATTGATGGGGGCAGTTCTGTGCTGTTAGTCTTATTGGATCTCACAGCAGCATTTGATACAGTGGACCATGAAGTGCTGCTCCTTCGTCTTGAGCATTATGTGGGGATTTCTGGTCTGGCCTTAAGTTGGTTTAGATCATATCTCCGTGACAGGATGGTATGTGTAAGGATAGGTGGGTTTTCGTCTGTCTTCTCACATTTGCCTTGGGGGGTTCCCCAGGGTTCGATATTGGGACCTTTGTTGTTCTCTATTTATATTCAGCCACTGGGTGATATCCTGCGAAAGTATGGGATTGGGTTCCATCTGTATGCCGATGACTGCCAACTATACTTACCTTTGGATGACGCTGGAGACCGCCCAATTAGAAATCTTATGGATTGTTTGGCTGAGGTTAAGGCATGGATGGCAGAGAATTTTCTGTGTCTCAATGAAGATAAAACTGAGGCAGTGTTGTTTGGCCCAAATGGTCATTTTGATCTTTCCAAGGTTGACTGTGGTGAGTTAAATTCCCATCTCAGTGTTTCTGCAGTCAGTCTTGGTGTGAAGATTGATCATGCGCTCTGTTTTGATGCTCATGTTAGTTCTGTGGTTTCTTCTTCTTTTTATCATTTGAGACGCTTGGCTAAAGTAAAGCCATTTTTGACTAGACGAGGCCTTGAGATTGTTCTTCATGCTTTCATTACCTCACGCTTAGACTACTGTAACTCTGTTTTATTTGGAGTAAATAAGAGTACTGTAGCTCGCCTACAGCTTGTTCAGAATGCTGCAGCAAGATTTTTGGAGGGTAAGCGTAAATATGAACATGTGACACCGATTTTGGCTGCTTTACATTGGCTGCCTGTTGATTTTAGAATTTGTTTTAAAATTCTTTTATTAGTGTTTAAAGCACTGAATGGGTTGGCGCCGGCTTATCTAATGGAGCTGTTGCAGCTATATGTCCCTGCTCGGATGCTTCGCTCTGAGAACCAATTGCTGCTTTTGGTTCCCAGAACTCGGCTGAAGTCGAGAGGGGATAGGGCGTTCTCGGTGGCGGGTCCAAAATTATGGAATGCACTTCCAGTATCTGTCATGCTCTCTTAATCTATAGCGGTTTTTAAAACAAGGCTGAAGACTTATTTTTATGAGCTGGCTTTTAACTCTGTGGGTTAGTGTTGCTATTATTTTATATGACTGTACCTTGTAATTTTTTTTTTCTTTGGTTTTATTCATTTTTTATTTTTTTTGTACAGCACTTTGGTGACATGATTTATGTCTGTAAGGTGCTCTATAAATAAAGGTTGAGTTGAGTTGAATTGAGTTGTTTGTTTGTTTTGTGGGGGAAGACAATGTAAACAGTAAGGGGTAAATTAATCTCCTAGATACTCTTTGAAGAGGTGTGTCTTCGACGACATTTAAAGACTCAGCAGTTCTTATGGCAAGAGAAAGTTGCTTTCACCACTGAAGAGCCAGCACTGCAAAGTCCTGATGCATGTCTTTCTCTTCTTTTAAGTAGAGGTGGTTCTGGACAAGCAGCGCTTGATTCTCTGAGAGGACGAGAAGTGACACGTTGTTTAATCAATTTCAAATTCAAATTCAAATTTATTTATATAGCGCTCTTAACAACAGTCAGTGTCACAAAGCACTTTACATATAACCGGCCTAAACCCCCCTAACAAACAAGCCTGAGGTGACAGTGGCAAGGAAAAACTCCCTCTAATAGGAAGAAACCTTGAGAGGAACCTAGACTCGGAGGGGGACCCCATCCTCCTCTGGGCGACCGGGCGCACGAACATTTAATGCACAACAAGCAATAGTTCAAGATGAGTTGTTAGTTATTTAAAGAAGCAAAGATACAAAACTAGTCCAACGGATATTTCGAATCCCGGGTTGTTGCTGGGCCACTTGCAGGAACCTCTCAGCAACATTAAGCTGAAGTTAGTTCAATATTGTGCTGCTAATTCAGTAGAGGTCCATAGGGTCCAATACCAGTTGGTTTCATGATGATGTCTCCATGGAGTCCTGGTGCGGGTTCAGTTGGTCAGCATCAGCTCGGGAGGGTTAACAAGGTCAAGAGTCAGCTCAGGATGTCTCCAGGGAATCCTGGTGAGTTCAGTTGGTCAGTGTCAGCTCGGTACGGTTGAAATGGTCAGTGTCAGCTTGGGCCAACTCCATAGAGTCCCGGTGAGGGTTCAGTCAGCCAAGGTCATCTCAGGATCAGCTCGGGAACAGCTTGGAAAAAGAAGAAGAGAGAGAAGAGAGTTAAGTGCCCTAACCTAACCTCTGGCAATACTAGAGTAACTATGGCAGCCTAGCTAAGAATGGAGAGCTGGAAGGTAACACAGAGGGGTCTCGGAATCACACCAAACCACCATCTGCAAACTTGAGCGATCAGCAAGAGTGGTAGGATGCTAGCACCAATCCCCCCTTTCACCTTTAATCTCAAATGACCATGAACCCCCAGATCTCGCCTTTAACTAAGAAAAAGGGAAATATCCAATATCCAAAGACTGACTAAACAGATAAGTTTTAAGCCTTGACTTAAAAGCAGTGTAACAACGGTAACGTTATTTATTCTAGGTATTACTAAAAGACCTGCGTCTTGCGATCGAAGTGTATGCGTCGGATTGTAGTTGCAAATGAGGTCACTCACATACTGCGGTGCAAGACCATTTAGAGCTTTATAGGTCAAGAGGAGTATTTTATAGTCGACACGAAATTTAACTGGTAGCCAGTGGAGTGAGGATAGAATTGGGGGAATGTGATCATATTTTTTAGTTTTAGTGAGGACTCTGGCTGCTGCATTCTGGACTAGCTGGAGTTTATTTAACAAACTATTTGGACATCCGGAGAATAAGACATTACAGTAATCGAGCCTGGAGGTAATAAATGCATGAACCAGTTTCTCTGCATCTTGAAAGGATAGCACATTTCTTAGTTTGGCAATATTACAGAGTTGAAAGAAGGCAGTGCAACTAATGTTAGAAGCATGTACATCAAATGAAAGATTGTAGTCTAAAGTAACACCAAAGTTTTTAACAACAGTACTTGGTACAATGGATAATCCATCAAGACTGACCTCTTGATGGATTATCAAGACTTCTGATAGTGGCATTAGTGCCAGTAAGAAGGACATCAGTCTTGTCCAGATTTAGCTGAAGGAAGTTGTCTGGCATCCACTTTTTTATGTCAATTAAGCATTCTTCAATTCTCTGGAGTTGCTGTCTGTCTTCCGGTTTAGCCGATATATATATAACTGTACTGTCCGCAAAACAATGAAAACTAATTCCATGCTTACGAATGACTGAGCCTAAAGGTAGCATGTACAGCGAAAACAGCAAGAGACCTAAAACTGATCCTTGTGGTACTCCATATTTCACCCTGACGTGTTCTGAGGAATCACCATTTGTATATCCACATACTGGTAGTGGTCTGAAAGGTAGGATCTGAACGAAGAGAGGGCCACTCCTCTGATACCAACAACATGTTCAAGTCTATCTAGGAGAATGGCATGATCAACAGTATCAAAAGCAGCACTAAGATCAAGCAGCACTAGGAGCGAGGCACAGCCCTGATCAGCAGATACGAGGAGATCATTTACTACTTTTAGCAGAGCAGTCTCTTAGCTATGGTTTGTTCTAAACCCATACTGAAACATTTCATAAATCTGGTTTTCCTGCAAGAACGAGGTTAGTTCACTGGCAACAATTTTTTCTATTATTTTGGAGATAAATGGGATGTTAGATATTGGTCTATAGTTTAACATTACCAGTGGATCCAGGTTGGACTTCTTCAGCAAAGGTTTAATCACTGCTAATTTATGAGATTTGGGTAAATAACCAATGCTAACAGAGGAATTAACTATTGCTAGTAGAGGTTTAATCACTACTGGAATCATCTCTTTGAGTAACTTTGTTGGAACAGGGTCTAACATGCAAGTAGTTGAATTTGAGGAAAGGATTAAAGATGTTAGATCTTACTGGTCAACCAGAGAAAATGATTCAAATAAGATGGCTGCAGTTTTAGTACTTGCCTTGTCAAGGCCAGCCACTGTAGTTACTTGAGATTTTAGGATATTCTGTCTAATTAAACAAATTTTTGGTCAAAAAATAAGTGCTGATAAGTAAGGTGGTGCTGTTCCAGTCTTGGCCTTAAAGGCAAGTGTTAGGGCTTTGAACCTGATGCAGCTAGAGGGAGCCAGTTGCAGGTTCTGTAGTAGAGGTGTGAATTTAGAGACTGAAGATAAGCCTAGCAGCTGCATTCTGGATCAGCTAAAGTGGTCTTGTTGCCTTCATTGAAAGTCTAGCCATTAGGGAGTTGCAGTAGTCCAACTTATAGAGGACCAAGGACTGGATGAGTAGCTGAGTAGCTTCGGTGGTGAGAAAGGGGTTGATTCTTCTGATGTTGTATAGAAGATATCTGCAGGACCTAGAGAGGTTGCTAATGTGTGAAGAGAATGAAAGTTCATAATCCAGAGTGACACCAAGATTTCTAGCCATTTTTGGGGGGATGGTAACAGAGTTATCAAAAGAAATGGCAAGGTCAAGATTTGGTGAAGGATTGCCTTTAATATACAAGAGTTCATTCTTGCTATGATTTAACTGGAAGTAGTGGGATGTCATCCAAGAAGAGATGTCAGCTAGACACTCTGAGATTCATGTTGAGACCTATTGGTCATTTGGTGGAAAGGAAAGAATGAGTTGAGTGTCATCTGCATAACAGTAGTAGGAGAACCCATGTGTAGCTATAACCTCTCCAAGAGAACCAGTGTATAGAATGAAAGAGAAGGGGTCCTAGGACTGAGCCCTGAGGAACACTAGTGGTCAGCCTTCATGGGGCTGACAGGGAGCCTTGCCATGTCACCTGATATGTCCTGTTATCAAGGTAAGATGCAAACCATTGCCAGACTGTACCTGAAATCCCAAGTAATGGAGTGCGTTTTCGGACAGGAAGACATTAAGTTGGTTATATACTGCTTGTTCCAGTACTTTGGAAATAAAGAAAAGCAAGGATATTGGTCTGTAGTGGTTAACATCTGAACAGTCCAAAGAGGGTTTCTTTAAAATGGGTGTGACAATAGCAATAGCAGACTTGAAGGCAGTTGGAACATGTCTAGCTATTAAGGA
This sequence comes from Distichodus sexfasciatus, assembly GCA_032718565.1. Classification (NCBI taxonomy): domain Eukaryota; kingdom Metazoa; phylum Chordata; class Actinopteri; order Characiformes; family Distichodontidae; genus Distichodus; species Distichodus sexfasciatus. The sequence goes on from JAVGVS010001270.1 coordinate 6,790, forward strand.
ACCATTGACTATGTGTGTGATGTGAGGGAGAAGATCCTGTGAAATAATCTGCAACATACCTGAGGGGATTGGGTCGAGAAGACATGTGTTGGGATTGCTGGCCAGACCTAATGATGAAGGAATCAGTCAAAGAGCCTGGAGCTTGAGCCTGGGATAATACTTGCTGCAAATGGCTGTTCCTTCATCCCAGTGTAGATACATTACCAATTGATTTGTATTCTGAAATCTCTCTCTGTCTCCCTCTCACACACACATACACACACATTACTTGGCCTTGTGTTAACTGAACACTTACTGCAGTTGGCTGTTGCTTCATGAAATTGTAGGTATATCAGTAATTATTTTTGAGACTTTAGTTTCAGTGTTACCTTGAGAGTGTGAAATCCACACCTACATGCCATCACTTCTGACCATGTGTCATTCTGGGACACTTCTCAATCTAAAAACAATGGTTAGTTAAAATAATAACTGATTAAATTCCACAGCTTAAATAAGTGTTTTCAAATTGTATAGTTACAGGTAGAGGTAAAAAAAATGCTCATGCTTTATTAATTTGTAACAACATTCGCTATCATTGTATTGTAATTAAGAGTATAGTTTGCAATTTATAACCTCTTGATACAGCTTGAACCACTTCTTCTGCCTCGGAGCTGGCCTGTTCCGTTCATCTGCAGGCCAGACACCCGTAGTGACAAACTTTCTAAGGCGTGACACCCACTCTGAATCTGACATAGCTTTGTGTGATTTGGAAGTTATTGCATTTGGTGGCATTTTGCACAATTATTGACAAATAAAACGCAGATTAAAAATAAACAAATACAGCCGCTAATTCACGGCAGACAGATTTGCAAAGATGGATTGCTAACAGCTACACAATACATGATAGTTTATAACTACGATAAATGGAAGGATAGCTACACTGTTAGACCTTTCGTCTCCACTTTACGGTAACATACTGGCGTCACTGTTGCCAGCGTCATACCGACGCCGTGTTAACGGTAAACTTACCGTTCTGCAGGATGATACCGTTTTTGCTTTTGTGGTATAGTACTTTTGTACCACATGATGGTAGCGCACTGTAGCCTCTTTTACGGTATCTCACTGGCGACAGTGACGCCAGCAGAGGTGGAAAGAGTACTGAAAATTTGTACTCAAGTACAAGTACTGTTACATTGGTTAAAATGTACTCAATTACAAGTAAAAGTACAGATGTTAAAAAAATACTTGAGTAATAGTACAAAGTACTCTTCTCAAAAACTACTCAGAGTATTAATTACTTTTTAACCGATGGATGTTTTATTGCGTCGTCAATAGCAGGCATTCGATTCGATTTACCAGTATAAAATATCTACATTCTAAGCACATTTCTCAGATGAACAAGGTATAGAAAGGCAATTTGTTTTGTAAATAAATGTAGATATAAAGCAGGAATTTTGTTTTTTAAAACAATGACAAAAATGTTTTTGAACATGCATAAAACAGTTTAAACTTTTCCCAATACACTGCGAACAACAGGCAGCGGGCACTCGTCCTCCGTCTTTTCTCCATCATTTTCACGGTTGACAGTGTTGTCTTCTGTCTCCATTTTGGCTTCTTTGTCTCCAAATCTTCAGTCTATAAATTAGTTTGTACTCCACTGTGTGGTACCTCCAGACACCTGTGCCTGCTGCTGCAGCAGAGTTTATTCTTTGCTTACGTCATAGATTAATTGGCGCGGTCGCGATTGCACAGCCTTACTGGCTGCAAAGATGCAGATGAAAGGTTTGAATATTAATTCAAATTGTGGGCGTACTCAGTAGCGACTTTTGATTTTATAAGTAGCGAAGTAGATTACGTGGTGTAAATTGTACTCAAGTATGAGTAAAATTACATACTTGAAAAACTACAAGTACCCAAAAAAATCTACTTAATTACAGTAACATGAGTATTTGTAATTCATTACTTCCAACCCTGGATGCTAGTGAGATACCGTTATGTATTTTTGTCATAAATTACATCAGCAAAGTAACATTATACTGTGATTAATAAATCTGTATAGTACCATTTATTCACGCTACTGTCATGGGACGTGCGGTTGTGGTGTGGAGAAGGGAAGGGAACGAGGACACTGTTGCAGGCGAATGTGAAGGAGTTTATTAAAGGCAGGTAAACACAATGGGGGAAAAACAAGTCCAAAACACACAAAGCCAAAAACAAAGTATCAAAGGAAAGGTGAGGCCCGTGCTCCCAGTTGTAGCCGTAAAATGCACAAAGGGCAACCTCCCCGAGTAACCCGGAACATGTGCAATCCTCACACTTGACGACTCGGGAGGCAAAACAGCAATGGCCCAGACTCTAGTCTCCAGAACAGTCTGGCCATGGAGGGAAAACCTCCCCGAGTACCCGGAACACGTGAGGTTCTTGCACTTGAAGACTTGGGCGGTGGATTGCCAAAGACCCGGACTCAATAGCCTTCCTAGGTGGTCTGGCCAGCTGGGGAAAACACACTGGGAGTCACGAGCCTAAGGAAAAACACAGGAGAAGGACGTGAGAGAGAGGAGACAAAAGGGTAATCAAAAAAGGGAACAAAAACCAAACCAGAATCAAAAGGGTCCAATGTCCAAAACAGGGGAAACCAGGAAGGGTCCAAGGTCCAAAATGGGGGAGCAGTGCAGGAAGGGTCCAGGATATCCAAAATACGTCACGACAGGAACAACCACACACAAGCATGAGAGAGACAGACTCAGAGACACTTGCGTTGAACTGACTTAAATAAGACCACAGAACTCAGCAAATGAGTGCTCTCACCAATCCCAGAACTCAAGGCAGAACGAGACACAGCTGAACTCAATAATAAGCGAGGGGGTGTTCTACACAGATCCTAACCTACTAGGCAGGGAACACGCAGTGCATACAACATACCAGGAAGTAGGTGCGCTCTAAACAGAGAGTGAACTACTCGGGAGGGCACACGAAGTGTAGACTCAAAACCCGGAAGTGAGGAGCAAGCTAACACAGAAAGCTAAGGTTAACCCGAAGAGACAAGAGGAGCAAACACACACCACAGACACACCACACTAGAAGTGAACCCAGGAGACAGGGAACAAACACAGACACCAAACCTGGGTTCACGCTGGCACGGTCCCGTCTAGGTTGGCCGGGACCGTGACAGCTACGTCACTGTAAGCCCGCTTTAAGGTAATAAACTGCAATACACTTACCAGTAATTTACCCTTATCACGCACTGCTGGTACCGAAAATATTCATCTCTGTTAGAGGATACCGTGTTTCTACAGGCGGTAATGTACTGTTTAACACGTCATATTTTTTTCTCAGGTGGTTGTACAGACAAAAACGATATTATGCCATATCCATATCATGACAGACAACATATGCTCAAGCGGGATTGTTGGGTTTTCTCAGTTATATTTTGTAGGGTCTTAAACCTACACTGTGAAGTGCCTTGGCATTCATTTTGTTGGCACTAAACAAATAAACTGAATCGAAATGAATAGAATATCAAGCCCCACAGTTCTGCCTTTACATACGCTTTGTCCAAAATACTGGCTCACACCACCAAATCAATGCACAAAGCAGGGTCCAAAAGGACATGGATGAGCGTGTGTGGTGCGAAGGAACTTGACTGACCTGCACAGAACCCTGACCTCAAGCCAAGAGAACACCTGAATTGGACAAAGACTGTAATCCAGTCCTTCTCATGCCTGACCTCACAAATGCTCTCCTGGAAAAATGGTCAAATATTCATATAAACACATCTTGTGGACAGCCTTGCCAGAAGAGTTAAAGGCATTACAGCTGCAAAGGGTGGGACAACTCCATATGCCTGTGTATTACAATGGGCTGTCCTTAAAGTTCATGTGTGTGTGTGTCAAAGCAAGCACCCTAATAAAGGCCTGGCTCGCAATCTCCACTATTTCATCCCAGTTGGTTTGAGGTCAGGGTTCTCTGCAGGCCAGTCAAGTTCCTACACACCTCACTTGCTCATCCATGTACTTATGGACCTTGCTTTGTGGACTGAGTTCATTGATTTGGTAGGGTGAGCCAATACATGTGACAATTAAAGTGTAAGTAGCTGAAATAATTTATCTGCAAACAGGTAAAAGAAGGTAAAAAACACAAAACTGTTGCACATAAAAAAACCCATTGGACAGAGACAGCTTCTTGCAAGATGGCGAGAGAGCTTGTCTTCATTGTTGTTCGCCTTGTGTAACTGTCCAGAAAGCATGGGTCATGGATCGTCTGTGGAGACACAGGTAACAACACACTGTTCAATTAAATTATAAAATAATTTTTTTCCACTCAAATTCAGTAAGCTGCTGGAGGAAAGTTGTGACATGAGGGTTAATGTGAGCAACCTTTCGCTTCACAGTGGTCCCAGTCTTTCTGCTTGTCCCAACTTTGGAGGTACATTTTGTTCCTTCTTCAGGGTTTATCCTTACAAAAAACCTTCAAACATGCCATAATAAATAGTAACATAAAGTAACATTGAGTTATGATGTGAAATAATGAGTTACTTAGGGATAATTAATTCATCCTCTATCACTATTAACTAACTGTTCAAACATACCTCTGAATTAGTTCCAATGTTGCACACGCCGACTCCTGGTATTCCAGGTTTAATACATAGAATGAACCAAAGAAGACTGACATTGCATCTTCAAAGGTGTTCTCTTTGTCCAGCTCAACAATTACACGCCCCTCTGCACTCACTATCCAGCAGGTGGCGGTCATTAAACTTTGTCCTCAAATGTATAGGAGCAACATGTTGTCATTATGCAACATAAAATAATTTCAATACTTCATTCACACTGTCTAGATAATCATAAAGCAAATAGGTTTAGGTTTAGGTTTAGGTTTAGTTTATTTAAAATTTGACATGACAGGATATTGCAACACAAAACCCTGAAATGTGTCAAACATACACATTCTCCAAAAACAGTCATTACTTGATAAAAAATGGCAAAATACTTGCAATACAATAACATATACATCAAAATAAATAACACAGAATCACAGAAAAAGTAGCCTAATCAAGAACCTGTAAGTTGTCTATACACTAATTTTAGAGCACGGGGAATAAAGGATAGTTCATGACGTTTGGTGTTGCTCCTGGATACAACATATGTCTTGTGCCACCGGAGAAAATAAGTATGTGTTGGAGCCATAGGTAGGAAACAATGCAATGGTGATGAACTGTCCTTGAGTATTTTAGTAAAAGTGTTTAAGGTGGCTTCCTCACGCCTCTCACTCAATGCTGGAAGAGTTGAAGTAGGGAGGCCTATTATCCGACAGCATCGCTTTTGGATCCTTTCTAACTCCTCAGAGAGACCTTTAGATAGGCCACCCCATACTGGGCTGGCATACTCAAGAATTGGCCGTATGAAAGTCAAGTATACTTGCAATAAAACATCACAAGGGAGACCCGCTCTTTTTGCAACACAAAGATAGTATATTCTGGGACGCACCTTCGAGATCATGTACTTAACATGGGCATCCCATGACAAGTCAGAGGATATTTGAACTCCAAGCAATTTAAAAGTAGAAACTCTACTAATTGCATGTCCTGAAATAATGAGAGAGGGAGGGGACGGGACGTTGTCCTTTCTCCTGGCGCTGATTACCATGTCCACAGTCTTAGCTCCATTCACTGCTAATGAGAATTCTTGTCCCCATTCGTTACAGAATCTAAGGCCTTCTGAGAGAGTCCAGGTAAAGATCCCATTAGAAGCTCTGTAATTGTTAGATCATCCGCCTATTTCACAGGTATTACCGAAGGTGGCAAATACGCATCCAGACTGTATATATATATACAGCAAATAGCAGAGGGGATAAAAGTCCCCCTTGGGGAACACCAGCTGGAACCGGAAAGGAGCTAGACACACAAGAGCCCCACTTCACCCTCTGCTCTCGGTTACTCAAATAGCTCTTTACAATGAGCCAAAGGGGTCGTCTAACATGCAAATCAGCTAGTAGCAATTGACTATGTTTAATTGTGTCAAAAGCTTGAGTAAAGTCAACAAAAACAGCATGTATATCCATCTTGGGGGAGCTGTTGAGTGCTTCATGCCAGTGCTGCAGAATTTGAATCAAGGCGGTATCAGTTGATCTATTCCTCATAAAGCCGTGTTGTGATGGTTCAATCTTTGTAGCTATATCCTCCAGAATAGCATCTCTGAGGATTCCTTCATACACTTTCCCAACACAGCTGAGTAATGAAATCTGACGATAATCTACTGGAAAACAAGGCTTTGCTTTTTTAGGAACAGCTTTGACTGTGGCTTCCTTCCATTGTTTTGGAAAAATATTATGCTGGATACATGTGTTGAAAATATCACATAACACCGGTGCCAACTAAAAAGTCTTTAGCACCCAAGGTGGAACGCAGTCGGGACCAGCAGCCTTGGCTGCATTCACTTTAGGAAGTCTAGTCTTAACTTGTCCAATGCTCAGAGGAAGTACACTACAATTTAACAACTTGCAGGTAACTTCTTCTTCTGACAGGGAAATGTGACTCGCATAGTTCCACACAGAAGCAAAATGCCTAGCCAAAGTATCACACTCAAGTTGCATGATGTCTTGATCCTGAGACACTGTATCACTCTCAACTCCTTCCATCCCCATTAGCCTCTTCACTGACTTAAACCATTGTTTTGGCTTGGAGCATCACAATTCCTCCACCTCATGCTGGTAATATTGTTTCTTTGCAACTTTAATTTTTTTGGCAACAATTGATTTTAACTTCCTGTGAGAGGTTTTGTTGCCCGAGCAAAAAGCAGACTGTCTATCTTTTATCAGGTCTTTAATTTGAACAGTCATCCAAGGCTTGTCTGTGTTTGTAATACATACTTTCTTCAAAGGGACCGTTTTATCCAAGATATATATGATAGTGGAAGTAAAGGCAACAACCTTAGCCTCAGGATCCATAATTTTATGGATGTGTGAAAAATCAGTAGTATTCATAAAAAGACCTAATTCCCTCATTGTCTCAGGGGTACGTTTCCTACAAAAAATAGATTAGTAGATTTAGTAGGCCAGTTCCCTGCACCTAACAAGATAGTCTGATGATCGGAAGAGCCAATAGGAGGCAGATGCTCCGGTATCTGATACAGAGAGGAAATATTGGTGAATATAGAGTCTAATTGACTAGCCTTTCTTGTTGCTCCAGTCACAATTTGTTTCAAACCGTGTCTACTGCAAATGGTTTCAGACTTATTATTCATACTTATTTGTGTCACCAAGTATAACAATTGCAGCCTGTTGATAATTACATTCAATATATCTGAGACAACAGTCCAAATACTGTGAAATTAGTGAATCAGGTTGGGCTGTTGCAGAGGAACATGGTGGAAAATATAGCACAGCAGCAATAATACAACTTAACCCTCGAGGAAGACGACTGGGATGCAGCCAAACCCACAACGCTTCAAATTCATCCTCTTCTAACTGAGTCAGTCGCAGTTGTTTGATAAGGTTACAAACATACAAAGCAACTCCACCTCCTCCACCTTCCTTGCGATCCCGCCGTTGTAATGTATATCCAGGAAAGGTTACAGTTGAATCTGGCATACTATCATTTAGCCAAGTCTCTGAAACAGCGACAACTGCTGAATTGTTAACCAGCGCTACACTATACAGCTCATCACATTTGTGGCGTAGGGAACGCACATTAGAAAGGAGAAAACCAGGCATAGAAGGTATTAACTTGTGTTGATTTATCTTAATATGAATTAGGTTCTTAAATTGATAGCGACAGTCAGATGAAAGCTTTCTTTGCCCAGTTAGCTGTCTTTTGATATCCACAGCAGTCCCACAAGAGGGAGAGCGATTCCCAACAATTGTACATATTGAGCCAATATAATTTCTCCCAGCTTTCTTACCCCTTGGGCGAGATCTGAGTCGAAGTATTCCATTTAACCGCAATTTGTTCCTAACTTCAGGAGCCAAAGAAGATGCACATCTTCTCAAACGCCTTAAGAAATAAGTATCACTTAAATGTCCAGGTTGCGCCATTGTAAGGAGAAGAGGGAAACAATTGCTTAAAGATGGTTTCCTATCATCCACCCTGCTGAAGCGAAGTAGGCCAAACACCAGAATCCATCAAAAATCTCCCAAAAATAAGTCCATCCACGTGTCCTAATTCCAAAAAAACACTATAATCATACAACTAAATGATCTGTCCGTGCATTTCCTAACAACTTTAAGTTAAAATAATTTAAAAACTAAAAAGAGAACCAACTGCCAAGCAGCTCAACATACATGCGGCTGCCCTTAGAAGCGCCACCTATCTTTGTGCTACATACAGTTAATTATTAATGGCCTTATCTACATAAGTCCATTTAATCATATTATGATTGTACATAAGTTTATAGTTTATCATTTGTGCTGCTGTTAAACTGTACAGTATTGAGTTCAGTATTTCTGCTGTTGGTGTACCTAGACCACCGTGTTGATCAGTAATATGTAATGTGAAATTTGATATTGTTACTTTGCTGCATTCACTGAGACACATGTCTTAACAGCCTTGGTTTATAAACACCCTAGAGTAAAAGGAAATTACAGAAATGTGAGCTAACAAAACAGAGACTGGATACCTGTCTCCAAGATAAGCCCCTGTGCCAAACAGAAATTGTAATATGGTATAATCAGCTCTATTTAGTAAATTACTTCTTACCAAGCATAATCAGTCTTGGAGTGATTGGCAGGTTGCTCTCTGCTTCAAGGGACATCTTGGTAGATGTTTCCTGCCAGAAAAAGGACCAAAACATTTTATGTAACAAAAAAACCAGGACAGCAAGCAACAGCATTAAACCATAGGGCTGTATGAAAAAAGCTTACATCTGCTAAGACAAAGAGGGAGTCTTCATTTTCCTTGTAATACTTCATCATGAGAAGTATGGCTGCTGTGCCAACCTTGTTGTTGGTCAAAACTCCCTCACTTTCTATCTCCTGGAGAGGTGTCCTTATACCAAGGTTTCATTTGAGCTTCTGGCTGGAAAAATAGTTAACAGTTCAAAAGACCTTTCCGAGTAAACAAGAATGGCCACTGCTCCTGAATTTCAGGTACTGAAAGTGAGGGACAACTGTTGATAAGCTGCCGCTGAGAAACATATGTGAGGCACATGAAGTCATCCACATCAGGTCTCTCCACAGCTCCAGGTCCTTGTGAATGAAAAATTGTTAACAGGATGTGTTTCTTTTCCTCTAAAGAAGCTGGTGTTTCCCCCTCAGGAAGTTCAACTGGCTGCCAATTAATACAACCATAGCTATCAACAAGGCATCTAACTTTGTTAGGTGAGGTTGCATTACTGTTGGGACTGCAGTCTTCCTTGTTCCTGGTTCTCTTTGGTTGATGAAGTCTATGTGTTGTATTATCTCAATTAACATGTTCAACTCTAGATTTGTTGCTTCTTAGTAGTGAATAATGTCCACAACCTAGTGTTTCTCCCTTTTCAGTAAAATCTGCAAATGTTTGAGGGTATGTGTTTACAATGATTTGAGCAACCTCTTCACAAGCTGCACGTTTAGGGTTTCTGCAGTGAACTTGCATGGCCGCCACAATAATTCTAACCATACTTCTCCTGTCCTCTGGATGAGCTCTGTCTCCTCTTGTGATTGTTTGCGACAGTTGGAGTGGAAATCTTTCCCAAGTAATCTGTAAGTGTGAGACCCAAGAGCTGGAGTAATGGTTGTACATAGTGATGGACGTGGAGGAGGAGGGATGAGGTGCATGGCTTGATGTTTCAGCTGATGCAGCAGGGCAAAGCTCCAGAGTAATGGTGTCATTCAGGTTCTCTGGTCTGTTGCCATCTGAAAAAAATAGATCATTGGAAAAGCTACTTTATATGGTTACAGTATTTCAACAAATGTCATCATTAAAAGATGAACACTGCAATTTGGATGTACTAGCAAAGGAAAGGCAGTTTTGGGGACCTTGTCTAAAGATGAAAATATAAAGAAGCAATCCCAGGACTGCAAAAGAACTACAAGGTCTTGCATTGAGAAGTTGTAACACATTGTATTTTACAGTTTGTCACAATTTCCACCCTTAGTTCTACCACTACCAATGAAAGGTTAATGGTATTGGATTTAGTGTCCACCTTTGTTAATGTTTTCCGTGTTAATTATCTACCAGACAATGTGAGCCCCAAAACACTCTTCAATATTATACGGTCAAAGTACATGTGTAGAATGGTATGGTGAAAAAAAAAGGGTGACCAATATAGTCAGAACTTAAAAAAAGCTAATCGGTGACCTATGAGTCTCGAGCACAAAGTACAATTCAGAATCGTTAACAAGTATCACAGCTATCTTCCCAAAAACCAAGCCCTCATCAGTGTCATCTACAATGGAAACATAGCCTTTGACATACTTGGTATCTTTGTAGACAACTGCTGACACATCCAAAGTGGTCTGATTAGTGCAGCCTGCTTTTGCCACAGCTTCTTGAATGACAGCATTGTAAAGATGATGATTATAATCACTTGCTTCTCCAATGATTTGAACTGTAGGTGGAAACAGTTGGCCCACTGAGAGGTAGGACTGCAGTAACTGATGCCGTTCTGTCAGAGTCTTGCATAAGTTGACAAAGTTATGTACTCTTCTTGTACATGCTTTGAAATACGAGTGCTTGCTCTCAAACCTAAGGGTCCACAAACGAATGAGTGGTCCAAAGTGAAGGTTAAGCTCTGCATAATGTAACAAATAGTGATGTTTTGCTTTTAAAGCTTTGTCAGGAAACCTACTGTGTCTCAGATATATATATTCCTCTATCAGTATCTTTAGGTAGGCAATGTCATTGTGACTTATTTTGCGGGCACGTACAAGATCAACAATGTCTCTAAGTTTAAGGCATAACTGCCAAACCTCATTATCCACAGGATGTTTTATCTTTTCACCAATGTAGAGAGGCAGAAGTCTTAGAAGACACCAGTTCTGTGCTGCTGAGCCCCCAGCCTCAGCCCTGTTTTCACCTCACATGGCTTACTTAAAGCATCACTTCCTATGTGTTTGAACTGTACAATTGCTCTGTTTAACTGGTTGTATGTGAAATGCCTTTCCACTTGCACAAGGGTATCAATATATAGCGACAAGTCACTGGAAACCACTCCTTCAAACAAATCATGGTCCAAACATGGAGGTAGCCCAGAGCACACATGGAAATACTTCAGTGAATTGAACACAGAGTCAAATGTAATGCCATTCACAACAGAGTGGTCACTTGTAGAGAGGACCTCAACACTGTCCTTATAGTTATCAGCAGTTCTTTTTTGTCCAAGTGATAGTGGATCATTGATAAAGCTTTCCCTGTCAATTAAGCAGTATCTGCAAAAATGTTTGCTGCAGCTGAAATTCTCAGTGAAACCACCTATGCAGTGGGAGCCCAGATTGTCTCCTATGATGGCTATCAAAGCTGCCTTCATTATGGTTCCATCCTCTGCCAGAACCCCTGTCTCTTCCAAATCTTTAACGTCTGCAATAAGACTGGAAAAACTTTGTTATGCCCAAAAGTTTTAAAATCAGTGTCCCTGCAAACAGAATGAGTTGCATTGCATCAACAGAGGATTGCTTGTGTGGTAACATCTCACCTAGAGTCATGTACACTGCAAGGATTTTATGTTTCTTTTTGCCAGACCCTAATGGATTAACCACTTCAAATGGATCTTGGTAGAGAATGAGTGAAATAGATGATGGATAGTGCTGTAAAAGTGCATTATCTTTGACATTTTGACCGTCTGAGACATCCTCTAAAACCATCTGGTGATCGGCGCAGTTTTGACTGTTTGTACTGTTCTTGTATTGTGGGTTGTCTCAAGAGAGACTTCAGTGTTTCTTTAATTGGCACATACTGAAAAAAATGCTGTTTGCCTGTACTGTCAGATCCTAAAAATATTTGAATGGGCTCAACATAACTGAAGTTTTCTTTGAAAAATGTCTTCCTTGTTTTGTCAGATCTCAACACACCCTTATTGTACAGTGTTAAGAGATCATTTTGTGAAAGTTCTTGAATGATGTTATCTACTTCTGCTTGTGGAATATTAAATGCAGACAGTTTGGCAGACAGTTTTGCAAGAACATCATGCATTCCACAGCTGTGAAGATCTTGAAATTCCTGTATGATGCACTGTATAGTACTGGCTGGCAAGAGCATTTTAGCCTGCATTTTTAAATAAAACAAAGCCAATCGATATAGAAATAACTCTTTATCATTAGTATTATGCTGTGAATCCCTGTCTTCTAATGGATGTGTCCCTGTGTCCTGTCTTTGGATTATGGCAATTTCACCAATTTCTTGTTGCCTTGACTGCTGAACTGTCTGCCTATGTTTTCGAGAAATATGGCTGGAAAATGATGTTCAGACACTGAAGTATTTAGAGCAACCTTTAAATGGACATAATACTTTTTTCCCATCTTTGATGTGAAATCTGAGATGGGCACAAAGAGTTGTGAAGTTTTGTGCAGCATACCCACATCCAGGAACTTGACAGCTGAGGTCACCAGTGAACTTATAGAACACCTCCTCAGTGGTCTCCCTTCTTTTTCTGTGATTCCTGTGCATATGTGAACGAAAGGCAGGAAATGTTCTGAAAGTGGCAGGACAGTTCTCAGTTCCACAAGAAAACCTATAGTTAGCTACATGTTTGTGGCTTTTAACATGCAAACTGAACACTACAAGTTTCCGTGCACGGAAGCCACAAAATTTACAAATAAACATAGTTGCAAAAACTTCAATGACCAATTACCTATCCAAAATGTCATATGCAATGCAACAAAAATAAGAGGATTGTCAATAGGGACCAATTCCCAGTTTTTACATTATCATAATTATTCACAACAGACTTCAACAAACGCAAAATGTGCGCCAACAAAAAGCACAGTAAAGACAAGTGACCTTAGCCACAGTGCACAAAAATGAAAAGATATTTGAGCTCAACGCTTAAATGGGTTTAGCCTGACTTAGTCAGCACACCGCACGGTACGGGTACTACCAGCACACCTGGAAACACTGCCCAATTAACAGCTTTAGGCATTTGGGCACAACCTCGGTGGTTCACCGGTTCACCTGTTGCAAATGTCCATGTTTCTATCAAGTCTCATAAATCCATCGGCAACTATTAACTAACTTAAAAAGGGGCGAACATACATATTGGGGCTGTACCAGACTATCAATATTATATTCACAGCACATCTCATATATTTATAGTCTTTTCAGTCACCACATTCATAGCTATTGACATTTTGTCTTAGCATTTGAATGAAAATAATCTGGCAGGCTAGCTTAAAAGTCAAAACAAACAGTAGTAAGAATGCATTTCTGACTTCTCTCGAATAAGTGAAAAAACACACTTACCTTCAGGCTGATTAGCTGGTGCCAGTTCAACTTTAATGTGTCCCATGTCAGTCAGTTTTAGGGGAAAAAGTGTGAAGTTTAGATGATGTTTCATTTACTTTTGAGATACTCCCGCATTAATTGGACAAGAAATTTGGAGTCAAGCAGAGTTGTCATGAATAGCATACAATCTTAGGATATAACCCAATCAACCGTGCATTTAACCCGATTTAACTCCATCCAGTTACCTCTGACTACTTCTAAGTTGCACAACTTAACGGTCCGAAAATTGTCTCTGTTGTTTTTCCACCATCTCATCATCACACACTGTGCTGCAGGAAACTGAATCTGTGGCACAGAATAACTGATGGTCATGTTGTTCTCCTGCTATGTAGCTTTCTTTGAGTCTGAATCACGTCTTAAACGTGCAAAACTAAGAAAAGCAATATTTTTCTTCTTCTTGTTATTTAATGGTGGTTGGCAACCAGCGAAAGTAGCATTACCACCTCGATCAATATTTTCTATCCGCCATTGTTGTTTTGAAAGTGAATACCCGGCATGTGCGTCATACGTCACCTTTTACGTCAGGTAAAGGTGTGGTGTCGACTATCGCTCTCCCATTGAGATGTGTAATAAGTGTTACACATCCCTGTCGCATAAAAGCGCGTTAAAAACGTAACAATCGCTTTAAACACAACCCAACGCACTAAACAAACAACAAACGAACGAACAAAAACACCCGTGTTACAATATCATAGATCCAGGGCACCTCTTCTGAGCCAAGACGAAATCACAGTGGGTGCTACAAAGGAATTATTTCTTTAGGAGAGTGCATTTAATGGCAGTCTGGCCTGCTAGAAAATGCACCGCTAAAAATACAGTTTCTGCAGGGCTCTCAAGTCTCACGCATTGAGCGTGAGACACACGCATTTCAACAAGTTCACACGCTCACACGCCACACATGGCATTTCTCACGCCGAAAAGTAATTTATGCCGGAGCGCCCAATACTTCTCAGACCGCGGCACAGTAACGCCTCACTATGAGACGAGGGCGTCTAATTTTGAGAGTGAAGTTGTAGGACTGATCCTGGTTAATGGTGTAAGTTTCATGGATGTGACACTTTCCTGTTGTGGAAGATTTCTGGCACAACACCTGAACTTGTGTAAAATGACCACCAGAGTATATTCAGAGACCGTTGCTTAGTTCAGTGTAATTAGGCAGAGGCATCTTAAAAAGTACCATCTTATACAAAAAAAAATGAAGTTACTGTATAAGAAAGAATAAGAAGAGACAACACCCTGCTAAATGAAGTAATATTTAAACATTACTCTGAATGTAACATATAGAAAGAAAATCAGTCGTTGTTACTGCCCTTACAAAAAAGAAGTATACTTTCAGTTCATATCATTAAGTATATGTACTTCAAGTATATTTCCCAAGTATACTTTACCTAGTGCAAGAATTTAAGTACCTCGGCTCATTGATCCAAGAGAAGAAAATTACAGCGACGGTGGACACACACTCAAGAATCGGACAAGCGACGGCTGCTTTCGCCTCCCTCCGATGGTGCGTCTGGAAGAAATCCAACTTCACCCTTTCCACGAAGATCCGCCTGTATCGATCGCTGATACTCCCAGTTCTCCTCTACGGATCTGAAGCCTGGGTCATTCTCAAGCATGACCTCAACAAGTTCGAGGTATTTCAAATGCCTCATACTTCATTTAAAACATCAATTATTTGTTTCATAGTTTTTTTTTTTCACAGTTAAATCACTGCAATGCATGCTGGGTATTTCTTTGTACTTGTTAGTATACTTCAGGTATACTTCAAATAAACTACATAGTATACTACAGGTACTACTATACTACAAGTATAGGCTAAATGTACTTATACTTTTCAGTATACTTCTTACTGTACTTTCAGTATGCTTAAATGTAATTTGGTCTAAAATATCTATAAAAGTACATAAAAAGTAAGCTAAAAGTATACTTGCTTGTTTTCTAGTTTTAAAAAAGTATACTTATAGTGTACTTGAATATGCTTCTTTTTTGTGAGGGTGAGACTGGTTGTTTTATACAAAGTGGACTGTGATTACTTTTCACATTGTTTTAATAAACAAATAAATGTATTATTATAATAGCTCAATTCAAGAAATTACATTTTACTGTAGCTACAACTTACTCCCTAAGTTAAAAATTATATTTCATATTGTAGTTTATATGTCATACTACTCTCACAATGAATTGCATTTTATGGTAATACACTCTGAATGAGGATTTAAGTAATTACTCTTAGATCTACAGTAGAAAACAACAGAAATCCAGATGGTGTAACAGTATAATGTCAGTAACGTCACCAATTGTTATATTTGCTGTATTTTACAGCTGTTTCCATGAGTATGGTGAGTTACCGTAAAAACAATGTAATGTCATGGAATTTTCCCACAATGACATGCAAATTACAGTACTGAACTGCAAACATACTTTTGAGTTTTTTACTGTTGATTTTGCAGTATTAAGCTATGAGAATTACAGCAAAGGCTAACATTATATGATATGAATTTGCAGGTGAAATTAACTTTATTTTGTATACAGTAATCGACTATGATAACAAACACCTGACGTTATGAAAAAAAATCCTTGCCTTAGCTCTAGCATTTCTGCGCAGCGATTGGTAAAATGTTGGAATATGCTAATAACGACTACACATGTGATGGGCCTCTGCTCCAACATTTCTTCAACACTTCAGAGGGTAGCTGCTGTCACCTGCATTTTATAACGGAACGATGCAATACATGAACAGTGTATAGTTAGAAATTACACAGTGTTTTTATGAACTTACCAAGAAGCCAGCCATCACACGCAGCGCAAGCCTGCAGTCTGCTCCCTACACTGCTGTGTTCCAGAATAAACGAGTCATATGTGAAACCAGGCCATCATGCAACCACATTTGTCAGGACCATGTCAGCGTCACAAATAACTTGCACATTTATAGAATGCACGTTTTCTATTTACATAAATTTGTTTTCAGGGGCGGCACGGTGGCGCAGTGGTTAGAGCTGCCGCCTCACAGCGGGTGCTTTGGTTTCCTCCCACAGTCCAAAGGCATGCGTTATAGGTTAATTGGCGACTCTAAATTGGCCCTTAAGGTGTGAATGTGTGTGTGACTGAGTGAGTGTGTGTGTCATGTGGTGTGTTGGCGCCTGCCCAGGGCTAGTCCCCGCCTTGCACCCGAAAGTTGCCAAGATAGGCTCCAGTCCCCCCGTGACCCCAGTTGGGATTACAGCGGTTCGGAAAATGAATGAATGAAATTTGTTTTCATATGGAGCCCGTATTGCATCGTGAGTGCAGTCAATTGCGCCGATTACATTTGAGAAACCAGACATTGCTGAAAACTGCCTTTTGATGTTGGTCTGTTCTCCCACAGTGTAAGGAAACTTAATGTATCTATTAGTCATTTTAATAATCCCATCCAAAACAAAAGGTATTATTGAGCCGCGAAAGTGATCGCGGTATTTATATGTTTTCAGCAATCAGACTGATTGTTTCACACCACATACAAATGATCATGATAATCACAATCACCACTTATCCATTTACATATCAACAGCTGCGGCGCATAGATTAAAAATGTAGATTAAGTTAAGACTTGAGTCGGATTATTTATTTTACTTATATATTTATTCACTATTATAAATGTGACTGAATAAGTGAAATTAAATGTACGGTGTATGACTCACTAGCACAAGGAATTATTATATATACTGATTCCACTCACGTTTTTGCTCACCCTCTTCACCCGCAGTCGCATTTTTTTCTCCAAAATGTTTGCATGCATGGGTCAGAGTTTGCGTACATATGCGCACATTCTGCCGTCAAATTTGTTTCTATAAATCACAACGTTTGCGTAGGAAGAGGCGTACGCACCTTTTAGGTCCCGTTTTTTGCGTATGCAATGGTTAGAAATGAGACCCCTATTTATGTTTTAAAACTCTAAGATAAGCCGCCCCATGTTATTAGCTGCCCGTTTCTGAATTTACCAATCTGAAGTAAAAGCATCTACATAATTTGCCACGCCCCTGGGGGCCTTTGCAACTCCATAGTGACATTATACATTTACTCCATCTGGCTGGCAGCGACGTGCAACATACAGTCAAGCGTGGGAATGGGTTATTTCGGCGTGGAACAACTTGAAACCAGAAAGCATACAGAACAGTTTTCGCAAAGCCGAAATCCTTCCTCCACCTACAAGCCTTCCAGCAGCACAAGCAACGTCTGCAATATCCGAGAGCAATACCGGTGACGAAAGTGGGTCCAACATCAGCGACAGCAAAGCAGCACAGGTTACAATTGAGTTGTTTGGCAGTGATGACATTTACGATCTGATTTTGAAGGATTTGAAGAAAGATAAGCCTAATAAGTTTTGCATTTCAGTGTTGCTAATTTTATACTGAAGAATTTACATGTAGACAGATGATTGACACTGCTGTACTGCAGTACCCCCACCCTCCAGTTGTTCAAATGAAAATTAAAAACTTATCTTTTCCCAGCCAACAATGAACTTTTGTTCCTTTTATTTCTGTTCAATTTTGTTTTTGCTTAGCCTGTATTACGTACTAGGATGTAATGTAATGTAGCAAAGGCCTGAAAAAGTGTTATTTTTACATTGCAGCAACAAGGCTGGATGCGGCAGTGCCGATTAAGTGACAGAATATCATCACTGATCTATCTGTGTAATAATAATTTAAATGAAAGTCGTTTCACAACACAGTTTGGTAATGCAATAATGAATGTCCTGTGCCAACAAACATAAACCAAAACCCCTCCCACCGTTGCAGGCCTGTTCGGAGCTTGGGTTCGTTGTGACCAAAACCTAAACGGTCGCTTCACTCGATGAGCAAAATAAAAATAGCATTTCAGATACCTGGAGCTTCGGAAAGTTCGTTGAGCGATGAATGAGCGGCGAATCCCACGCGTGTGGTTCCGTGCGTGGGTGGAGCCTCACGTGTCCGACCAGGCGTTAAGCCTTTACACGAGGCATTCGTCGCACGATGGC
This sequence comes from Distichodus sexfasciatus, assembly GCA_032718565.1. NCBI lineage: Eukaryota > Metazoa > Chordata > Actinopteri > Characiformes > Distichodontidae > Distichodus > Distichodus sexfasciatus. The sequence goes on from JAVGVS010001270.1 coordinate 25,173, forward strand.
TAAATTCAGGAAAATAGTTGAACTACGCAGTCACTGCCATAGTAGTTATCAGACCGACAACTATTAGCAGTTAAAGTCCACGTCTATATCCCAGACACGGATAATAACAGCGCAGCTACAACTTCCTGCAGCAAGAGCACAGACTAGCCGCCTGCTCTCTCCTTCTTCTTTGTGCACTGAATTATACTTTCAGCGAATGTGTTTTCATGTTTTTAGATAGGCCGCTACATTTAAGCAAGCCGCACCCAATACGCAGGTTTGTAAAATTGATGTATAAGCTGCAGCCTATTGTCGGGGAAATACGGTAGTCTAAACTCAAAAAAAACACTTTAAAAAAACAAAATATAAATTAAAGTACTGTCACGGGTGTAGTCGGCATGACATGAGTCGAGGTAAAGGTGCAAGCCATTTTATTCAGAAATGCAAACAAAACTGGCACAAGGGCCGCAAACAAAACTGGCACAAGGGCCACAAACAAAACAGAACAGGGCCCTGTTTCAGAAAGCGGGTTTACAAAACTCAGAGTTAAAACCTAAATCCAGGGTTGAGTAACCCCAAGCTGTCCAACTCGGAGTATTCGGTTTCAGAACGGCTGATAACAATTAGTTCAATCAACTCCGAGTTGCTTTAACCCCAAGTTAAGCACGAGCACCAGGATATATAAAGCCCTGATTAGTGGAGCACAGATTACACGATTCACCATGGAGACGGAGGGAAAGAAGGCGCGTTCATTGTATTTCACATCACTTGAAATAGAAATTATAATGGCAGCATATGCCGATGACTGTCACGTCGGGTGGTTGTTCGGGCATAACAGGAGGCGAGGTCACGG
>JAVGVS010001271.1:0-26001 GCA_032718565.1 Distichodus sexfasciatus
TATCGAGTCGTTTGATCGTCTGGGCAGGAACTCGGTGCTGTTGGACCGCTGTAATATGGTTTTCCCGGCGTCTCCGACACACTGTCGAACGACAAAACAAGTGCAGTCGCTCCGAAATGATTCATCAGGACGCTTCACCCCGTCGCTCACAGATTCACTCAGGCTCACATACTCATCGTCTCCCCGAGATTAGCATCGAATGTGTTGAGGCCACTTTCATTTCACAATCAAATTCCACCTCCGCGCTATTTTGCATATCAATGTTTATCTGAGACGGGTCTCAAAAACTGAAAAGCAGCATATGCATAGTGATGAGGTTCCAGCGTGAGAGGTTTTCTGTAAGGCTGCAACAATTCATCAATATAAGCGATTATTAAAATAGTTGGTGACTAATTTATTAATCAATTAATTGCTTACGTCATCACCAGTGTTAGGGAGGCTAAGGGTCTTGTGGTTTTATCTATCTGTCTGTAAAAATAGTTGTCATCTATGTGATGATGTTAGCAATGTAATTAACTACGTAGCTACGTAGCTCTATGTGACTGTGCAACTGTGTAGCTACGTAAATATGTAACAAAGTTACGCATTAATTAATAAATTAATATTCAAATCCAGACAAGAATGACCTTTTCTTCTCTATGATATATTTTAGTATATATAATAGGTGTTAAAAGCAGGATTTGCCAATGCTTAACAATAATAAAAATACACAGTAGTTTCTGGAATAAGTAGAAAAGTGGTAAAACATGGAACATGCAAAAACTTTTACATGATTTTCTGTGTGAAATTGTATGCATTTAGAGCAGGTTTTCTCTGCAAAAACACTTTCCGTGCATTTAGTGGCACTTATTCGAAGACGAAGCTGCAGTCTAATGCGATAAGAACTCACCACTCGCTCTGCCGCTCGTTTAATGGCGTCGTGCCACTTACTGACGGTGGCGTGGTCGTCTGCCTGGAGCAGGAATTCATCACCGGACCTGGTCGTTATCTGTGGAAAACGAGCATAAGAGACGAGCGTTGAGTAAATAATTCATCGAATCTTAAAGGGCCGCTCGAATCAGAGACGCTAATGCGCACCACGCAGAATGGAAGCTAATGGTGCGGTGACTGCGGCCACCGGCAAAGGTGTAATGGCTAAAAATTTCATGAAAGATGCATTCTTAGATCGTGGATATTGATAACAATGCTGTAGCATTAAGATCGGTTCCTTGTTAACAACTTTGGTAGTATTTTCAGCATAAATGGGACGTGTTTATGGAAGTCTTATCTTCTGGAGTGGGGAAAATCACCTCGGAAATCAAAATGTTACTTTTTATCACATAATTCTAATTTATTAAGTAAGAATTCTGCCATTTTTTCTAAGAATTTTTGCTTGCTGTGTTGATATTCTGGCTATTTTCTCAGATTTCTGACTCTTTCAGTCAGAATTCTGACTTAAGTCGAAACTGATCGAAATTCTAAAAATTTGTCTCAGAAATTGTACTAATTAAACTGAAATTGTGACTTATTTAGTTGATGTTTTGACTTATTTAGCTGGTATTTTGACTTTTTGCTTCAGGATTTTTACTTTTTGCTTGAGAAGTTTGATTTACTAAGTTGAAATTCTGACTTTTTCTGAGATATCTGACTTAAGTTAAAATTCTGACTTTTTATTGCAGAATTTTCCTTTACTAAGACTTATTTAGTTGAAATTGTAACTTTATCTCAGAATTTTGGCTTGACCTGACTTTTTATCTGAGATATCTCAGTTAAGTTAAAATTTGTAATTTTTATCTCCTAATTCCAACCTAGTAAATTGAAATTCTAAATTTGTCTCAGGATTTTTACTTAGTGAGTTTTTACTTACTTCTGATTATTGTCATTCAAATTAAAATTCCGACTTTTAATCTGAGAACTTTTATCCACTATGTTGTAAATCTGATAAGACGACGTTATTAAGAATCCATCTAAACACTCCACATACAATAAAAAATTTAACATTTGATTTACAAATGCCAGAATTTCAGCTTAATTCATAACCCATAAACCCAGTCTGAAACATTTTTATTTTCTTTTTCCACTTCCACACGACTCTTTAAAATTTGTTCATTCTTTTTAGGCACAAAACTTGCGTTAGACAGTTTAGACGGACACCACAATGGCGACTAAAGCTGAGACTGCAGAAAGTCAGAAGGATGCGTGAGAAAGAAACGAACGTCCTAACTAGTGGAAATCAGAATTAGTATGATACCTGACTAAACGCTACGCTCGTTTCCCGCAAAGAAACGCAAATCCACATGGCACCGTCAGGCAGAATAACCTCCTCATCGCGCGACGCCGTCGCTAAGGTCAACGTTGTCATCCGCCGTCGAACTTTTCCGCCACTCTCGTGCCTGATGCTACCCTTTTGCGAAAGCTAGGACCGTTTTAACTCGACTACTGGCTAAAAATACCAGACGGCGTCAGGCGACGACTTCTCCGATCTTTCGACCAGTCGCTCCGCATCGCCGTCCAAAGTTTGTCGACCCGTTTGAGAGAGGCGTTCGTGAGTGTGTCTCTTTGGGGATGGGAAGGATGGAGGGATGGGGGATGGGGAGGTGGAGGGATGAGAGGGGAGTAGAAAGATATGGTTTGGAGGCAACAGACCCTGTCAGAATTGGTTTGCCTGCCCTCTGTTTGGCCGTGGAGAACATCGAAGCCAACATGTTTGTTGGGAAGCGATCTCCTTCCTCCAGGCTGCCCGAGGACACGAGTGAGTGCGTGCAACTTTGGACTACTGGTTAACTGCAGATAGTTTGGGGACGTACGCCGATGAAAATAAAACGAATGCCCCGGCAAAACCATGATAAAGTTTGTTAGAAAATTTTTATACTGGACCCAGAGGTTGTGGGTTCGCATCCTACCTTTAGCACTACCATCATTGTGTCCCTGTTGTAAATGTATTGATCTATTTATCTGCCTGATTACCCTAATTAGACTTATTTACTGGAATTATGGAGACATAAATATATGTTTTTAACAAGTAAACATGTTTAACATTTAAATGCAACTGCTGTGATCATTCTGAGAAAAATGACATATTCCAGTCCTATATTCACAAATCAGTTGTCGACTATAATGTATAAAACTATTACCCTAAAATGGATTCTACAACCCAAAATCAGCAACTTCAATATTTCAGGAACTTTCCCTACTGCAAATTAAAAGCAAAAATCCTCATTTAATTCTCTTTTTAACGCACGCTCAGCTTCGTGACGGCGGCGCTGCCCTGTGAAGTTTAAAGCAAAAGGCAACTCATTTAAATCATCAAAGCCTCGCCGTTTTCCTCATCGATATCGGCCAGATTATCTGAGAAGCGGAGAGATGAAGCCGAGTCATTTCTCACAGAGGGACTGAATAGGTTTTAATGCGACGATAATCTCGCGCAGGACTGTATTGGATCTTGTCCTTTTGATATTCTCGTGCCCCTAAGCCTTTTTGGAACTTGTTTCTCAATTTTACTACTTAATCTACAGCTTATATCTTAAAGTTCTTAAAATGCATTGCTGCAAATGTAGTGAATGGAGTCAATGCTTTTGCTGTGTTTTGATGTTGGAAGTGTAGGATGACAACATTTCCAGTTGAAGAGAAAGTCAGATCATTTGGGGGAGACATTGGTTTGCAATTTTCACTAGCTCAGAACCTGTTCCAATTCCATCAGAATTGTACACATCCAACGTTATCGATTCTTCTGAATTTCCCAGCGTTACAGTTTCCGGTTTTTAGATTTAGAGGTCTCTGTAAAGTTGTCTCTTATGAAGAAATGTAGGGAACTAAGGAACAGAGAAAACAGAACCCGGGTTTCGTGACGGTCACTGGCAGCAACGCGGCTGCAGAGCAAAACTGTGAAGTTCTGCCTTTTTGTGTGCGAGTAAAATGAAAAGGCGCGTGACATGAAAGTGTGACACTTTTCATCCCCGCGCTCTAATGAGGCGTAATTTGAATATTCGGGCCGGCGTTTGGACCGTTCATTAATGTTTAATTAGGCAGAGCAGCACAAAAGAGCACAATGCCATTTGTAATATAACGTTTGTGTTTTTCCCTGTTAAATTAAACATGCGTTGGAGAGGCGCACAAAGATGCAACAGCAACTTTGAAGAGCCGTAGATTGTAGGGTTAATTATCTCCAATTTCCCACAAATCTGGAGGATAGCTCCGGCTCACGAGGCTAGCGGGGGTCGAGACGGGAAAACAAAACACAAAAAAATGAGGGGGGAGCCGCTTTATTAGCCACGTTGTGCTCTTATTTGAGAGGATTGCCAGTGCGTTGCATGAGGTTTCAAGTTAAAGTCCTATATCTTCATATTTTTGGTGACGTTAAAACACGCAAGATGAAAACACATTTCGCTGTGATGTTCTTAATATGTTTACCACTTTTCTTTTGTGCGGCGTCTTGTAACTTTCTGCTAACGACTTCTTCAATAGCGATGGCATGAAAGACGCCCTCACCTTCAAAATCAATCTACGGACCCCAAGCATGAGGAGGGCATTTGATGCAAAAAGGCCATTTCATCCGTTGTAATCTCTATTGTAATCTGCCGTCATCTGAGTCTGAAATCCCTCTGCTCATCCTGCGATCATCACTGAGTGTGTTATTGTTCCCTTTTTTTCCCATTTTGCCGTCTACAATTAATACCCAATATAACCTAAGCAGCTTTTGTTTGCTGCCGTCTGGCGTCGTAGATACCTTTTTGGCTGCTCGTTTTAGAAGACGACAGAAAGGGGCTGATTGAAGTATTGATCCTGACCGATAATGGACGTGTGGTTCGGAACCATTTCAGACCACAACCCCAGCTTAGAAGTAAGACTTTTCTGAGAAGCAATGTTTCCTCAAACCATTAGCAGTTCGAAAGAACTGTCTTCGTTGCTTCAGGTTAGCTAATGGGGTCTTTTACTCTGTATGATCATAAATTTGGTATTTTATTGAGAGAATACCTGAAACAATATATAGTTGAACGAAAAAAATATAGATGAGCAGTTTCTTACTGTATGTGAAAAGAAACAACTAGAAATGACAAAACTTTGCTGCAGATTTACCTCCTTTCTTCAAAAAGTACAGTATTTGACTGTTTTGGGAAAAAACTGTAAAATAAATTTTCAGCAATTGGTTGCAAAGTGTCAAGTGTCAAAATGGAACTAAGGTTTCATTTTAGTCCAAAGTTCAGTTGTTGGTCGTAGAAAGTCGACGTTCGCCATCAGGACTTTGCAGTGACTGACAACTTTGAAAAATGTTCTAATTACTCAAGACAACGCATCAAACCATTAGCTCAATTCTGTAAAGTGCCTCCCCCCACCCCCAGACCCCCCCGGACTGTTACAATTCGGCGTTTAAGGCCTCCACCTCCGACCAGTCACTTCTAAGCCAGTCAAGTCGAATGGCCGAAAGGCAGTGTTAGCGTGAGCGAAACGTCTGAGCCGGAGATCTTCAAACGCTCTTGACAACCTCGGAGCTCTCACGTCAGTCACTGCAATATGCTTATCTTTATCACCGATGTCCGGGCCCACATCGAGTGTGAATTCATGTGTGAAGTGTTTCTTTTACTCCCCTGAAGAAACACTTGATTTTTTAAAAATATAGCGTGTCTTCTTGACATGGTTGTATTATTTTTACTTCTTCTGTCACTCACTACCCACTTTATGAAGACCTTGTCCACTTCCGTCTGTTAGCAGGTCCAATTTACAGTATTGGAGAAGCTTTGAAATGCTAGCTTTTCCAGCAAGCTGCTTATCATTTAAAGTAACTAAGCTACAGCCGAGCTACGTCTTTAATATAGTAGCAAACAACACTATGAAAACAGAAACGTTTAACTTCATCCAAGAATATTTAAAGAGATCGCCAGCTGGTCAGAAATGTGGACCTTAAAAGATTAATGTTGGCGTCAGCTACACTGAACAAAAGGGAATGTGCCTTTATTAAGTTAACTAAAATGAATCACATGGATTCAACTTAATATTTTAACGTTTTCACTGAAAACGTGATTTTACTGTGTTAAGTCAGAACAAAACGCATCAAATAACGCAAAGGAATAAGGACAGCCTAACTCCAACGATTCATGTGGAAACAATGTCCATTATTCAATCAAGTAAATCTTTTTTTCAGTGTATATAAAAACACTCAAAATGTTATCATTTTTAGAAAATCTGTTCCCTCGCAGATCACCATTGTGGTGTACACCTGAATGCATTCTGGGTAGTGACGCCACATGGCTGCAACTGTTTCGATCGACTCTTGGTGATGACACCTATCAGATGCCGACAAGATGAACTTCTGTTCAGCCTTTTCAGTTTGAACCTGAGTGACCGTAAGTCAGTAAGACAGTGCAGAGGTTAGTACTCGAAATTGTAAAGAAGACGATTAAAAAGGTGAAGAAGCGAGAGCGGGGCAAAATTGAAAACCGAGAGACTCCATCTCCATGCGTTTGAAGACTTTTTCATAAATAACTTCATGTTCATCTACCGAGGCCGTTTGCTTTTTGGGAATGTACAGTAAAACGCTAGGACAAAATACCTTGGTCATTTAGAGATTGGTATAGATACACACAAGACCTTCACGACAGTTTGCCTAAATCGGGATGGGTAGCAGCTGTTTGACGTCATCGACCCAGAATGCATTGTGCACACAAAAGGATGTCCGACTTCATAGTTTAAATAGTGTATTATAATCTGTCGATTTTCTAAATAATAAAAGTATTCTACGTGTCTCTAGGCCTATATGTTTAACTATTCCAGGATCCTTTTGATATTTGGGCTGTAGGATGTGAGATGAAGCCTGTTTTATCTGACTGAAGCTTGGTTTATACTCAACAAATTGTGTTATAGTCTGGGGTTAAAAACGCCAAAACTACAGATCTACAAGTTTGCTTAATTTCTGAAGCTTTTACTTCACACCCAGTACTTCCTTTCATGACTAAAGTGATATTTCCCTTTACACTGCTGGCGATCATAGGCCAGAATCTGCCAGCTTCTGAGTACCGGATGTTTCTGACCAGAGATAAAAGGCCAAACCCTCGTTCCTGAATTCCCTCAGGTTCCCATTTCACATTTCAGACGTTTCTCCCTATTGTTCCTGAGCGTATCGATTTCAGGATGCACATTTTCCAAAGAAGGTGGGTTCTGGTGATATAGAGGTGGTCAGGGATTCGTGTTTCAATCCAAACAATGTCTTGGTCATAAGGATATGCCCAGGCATTTACTGTAAGTAGGTAGAACTGAGGACTTGGACGCCTTTGGGTTTTATATAAAACCCTCATCGTTTCATAAATGAAACGTTCATCAAACAAAATCATTCTTTGGAATCTCGCTGTCCAAATAAAAGGACACATTTCAAACGCAGAATCAGGCGATCCTTGTAAAGACAGGCGTCAACACCGTTTCATGCCGGTGTGTTGTTTCAGCGGTTTGAGGAGTTTCCTGTAGGAAAAGCGCTATTCCCCTTACGTACTCCAGTTACTTTGAAAGTAATACCTGAATGTGGTTCACGGGTTTACGACCCCAAATTTATCCAAAGGGTGTTCACGCATTGGGCTGATGCAAGCAGTTGGGCTGATTTTATTCTGTTACAGATGAAGCAAGTTGTTGACAATTTTTGATAGTTTCCAGTTATGAGACTGTTCATCTTGAGCATGTGCTCAATTTAAATATTTTGCAGAGTAAATCGCAAATTGAGACTGTCCAATTTCACCACTCTTTTGATGTATAATTTGCAGAACTGCCAAAATATCAGAGGGCCTAATATCGAGCCTTGATGCTTATATGACCAGAAAAGTGGAATGCTATCAGCTTAATCCTTGAAATAGCAAGGAAATGGGAAAAAAAAGCCAGACCAGACCTCGCAAGGGGAATATCTAGAATGATAAAGACACAAAAAGGATTGAATGGATGCTTAAAAACAGCGATCAAAACCTTTCACCCAGTAAAGAACTTTCTTAATCGCCGCTATCCCACGCTATCTGACAAGTCGTTTGTTTGCCGCTAAGCTGCCCTCGATCTGAGAGTCTCGTGGTGAATGCTTTACAAAAAGCATATCAGACTCTCAACTACAGTCACCACACTAATTTCTAATCCTGGCCAAAGTTGATTGACGGTGTTGTCAGACCACGAAACGCTTTGGCAACTTCGTTACAAGCCCTTTTTTTCTCGTCCACCAAGTTTGGGATTACTTAAGATTAGGCCTTAATGCCTCGTTAATCTTCCTCGGGGGTGGGAGGGGGGGAAAGAGTTCGGGACAAATTACTGGACAGTGGCGTAGCGAGCGTCTTAAGCGCCCGAGGAGATTGGATATCTGGTTCTGATCTTCCTGCTTTGTTCATCACGAGCACTAGCCCAGCTATCGGCGCAATCGATAAACGTCAGGCTTTTCCTTAAGCGGTAGCTGGGAGATTATCTCTCTGTGCTTACTGCCTAAACGCTGAAGTAAGTCCTTACGTCCTGACGCCGATCTGAAGGCTGTGGAATTGGAGTTCATCTCGAACCATTTTTATACCTTATCTTGCATTAACTTTGTTTTAATTTCAACGTTGACCAAATAATAGCAATAACTATAAGTGATGAAAATTTCGGGGGATTCTGAGGCGCTGATAATCCTAAACACATTTTGTAGGTTCATTGAGGGTCTTGCAAAGATGCCCAAAGGTGGGTTTTAGGGTCTAGAGACTTAGGGATTCGAACCCATCACTCTTATTGGGTTCTTTTAAGCAGTGTTTCTACTTCTCAGAACACCACACCACTTCGAAGGCTGAATGCTCAAATTAAATTTAATAAAGTGGTTATTAATTGCTGAAGTCATGTCCTTTTCAATCTAATTCATGTAGTTCTTAAAGACAAATAAGGGAAACTGTTCATTTTTACGGTTAATTACAGTTCGTATTTTTCCATGGCAACGTTGCTTGTAGTAATTTGATTAGAAATGCTAGAAATCTATTAAATTAACATTTTTCTATTTTCTCCAGTGAAAGAAAGCAAACTTCTAATCTTGAGCTGTGTTTTCATTTGATCAGTAAACACATTTTTAGAAAATGCTATGTTTTGAGATAATCACTTTACAAACTTTAATATAAACCACACATTAAAGTGTCGTAATTAGTCAATACATTTCTTTAGGGTTCTTCCTACCTGAAACACGTTCTTCCGACTGGATTTCTCTGAGTTCCATTCCACAACAGCGCCACTGAGGTTCACCGCGTCAGGTTTGCATCCCGGTTTCTGCAAGTCACATTCCATCATTTTAACATTAAGATCAACGACACAAATCTGGACGTCTTTTATCTCTCTCTGATGTTCCTAAAAGAGACCTTACTGAAACTTGGTTTGCCAACATTGAAGATTGGTATATCATTGTTTTTAATTTAAAATTACTTACATGTTAATGTACTATACCAAGTGTTTGGTTAAGTTTGAGTGTTTTTACACCTCGAGCCAATTAGTATTCCAAGAGAATGTGTGAATGCAGAAGTAACACAATCTCAACGCTGTAAAATAAGACACAAGCCCAAACCCTCTAACATAGAGAGGAAATGAGTAGCGTTTTAAAGTCACCATTACACGTTCATGACTTTGAACTGGACACACTTGTTCGTGAAGCTGTAATGTGAGACGGACGTGACCTGACCAGAAGTTTTCGCAGACACCTGTGAAGTTTCTGCTTTATTAATGACCGCTGCTGATTTGTTTTCTGCAGTGCTTTTGATCTGTTTAAAGCTGAGACGTTATGAGAGGCTTTGCTTTACCTGAGCGACATACAATACACAAGCAACATCTGTATTTTTAAAGCTGTTCTACGCATGTTATTTTGATGATCAGACAGTTAATCCACTTCACTATTCAAGATCAGCACTATCTGTATATTAAATAATAAAGTAGATCATTGCGATTATTATTGAAGTAAAGCATCTTTTCTTTGCATTTTTTTCTTTCCTATAATATAGATTAAAATAAACTAGATTAAAGAGAAATTTTTTACATTATTTTCTCCATACTATATACTATTTTAGAACATGCCAACCTAATAAATTCACAAAAAGTAATAATAAATGAGTTTGTGAATATTTATCACCGTAAACTCAACACAAACCGGCACGCGACCAAAGCGCAATTTGACAAAATCCATGAAAATGGCTGAATATTGAAATCCCTAAATTGTTGATTGAATGTTTATGAGGATTGAAAAGTTTAATTTAATTTACTTGCTTTATTCATTGAGTGCTTCTCGTGTAAATTTAGTATTGATTCTGTTGTTAAAGTTGAACATTCTCTTACCAAATTAGCCACAGCTTCTTGCTTGCTTTCCTTGTAAAAATGGAGCTCATTGGAAGAAAGGACGACCCACGTCGACGTCCAGTTTTTCCTGCAAATAAGATAATTCTCATAATGAGAAAAGACTTCTTTACATCCATAATGCTGTGTAGAGGCTTCATGATCCATTTCTGCGTGGATGAAATGACTTTATATATGACCCTAGCTTAAATATTATTGTCATATATTATGTAATGTAATATATTTTTGAGAATTTTTACTAATAATTGGAATGTTTCTTTGTCCAGTTACCTCAATAAAATGAATATGAACATATGTAAGGAAGATATAGTTTCTCATATTATAGATTGTATACTAACCATTATAAATCTGTAACAACTCTGTAATTACGTTTGAAATCAGATTTTACAATGCAGTTATAAGATATGCCCTTCGTAATCAGACATAATTGGTCAAACATGCATTAATCAGCATTGCAAAAATATACATAATCAATGAATAGAATTACTCATAAAAACAAAGAAAAAAATTAAGACAAAAAAGACATAACAGACCTTTGTTTCTTTCCTCCTTCTGAGATCTTGGCTTTGTTCAAATATTCTCCCTGCAAAACAGGCTGCAACTGTAAAAATTAATACATATTTTAACATGACTCATGTCTGTCCAAAGCCTCATCTCTATTCTGTACATCTGCAAATCAGTGCGGAAGCTCTAGATGGATAAATGTGCAGCAAAAATGATTATTTACAAAAATAAGAAGAAATACTTCACTTGAAGACCTGTTTCAACATGTGATTAATTCTCTACTTCCTTTAATTCCAAAACTGATGAAGATCAGAGTGTAGAACAAATCATCGGTACATGTTTGGGTCTATTGTACTAATGCAAGATTTAGGATTTTGTACCGTAAAAGTCTGCAGGTATCAGTTTCAGTATTAGTTTCCAAAAGTAGTAAACATTATTGTAGAAAAATAAATATTATTTTGTGTCACTGAAGACAAAATCACACAGTAAAAGACTGTTGTCCTGTTGAAATGAGCTGTAGTCAAGAAGAGAGTAAAGGTTTCTAGTATCGAGCCGTCTCGTTGTACACCACTGTACACTACAGATAAAGCTAAATATTAGACATTAATCAAAATATCAATCAAATGATCAATGGCTGGATTTTCTTTACCGATATTTATGGTGATTTTCTATTCTATGCACTAGACATCAATATAATAATCGCTTTCACTTGAATGTCACTGTATTGGATTATTATAAATATATTTTCTCCATTTCATAAATGACTAAATGATGAGATCCATTTCCATTTGTGTAAGCATTAAAATTCATCTAGAGCAGACGGATCAGAGACCTGCTGTATTCCATGTCCAATGTTGTGTTGCGATTGATTCCTTCGATGCCGGTTGATCTGAAGGAAGGAAAAAATAAATGAACCACAGCATTAGCCTGTATTTACTTAAACACACATTGTTTTGACACAATAACATCATTTCCAAATGAGACATAGTCCGAGTTTCGGTTGATTTGTTCTTATTTCACTGATATGAATGTCTCATTAATATCTCCCAAATGCGATGGACACGGTTGGACGGACCACAAAACACAGTCCAATTCTGCCCTCTACTGTTCTCTTAGTGTGTGTGTGTATATGTGTATTTTATGAATCAGTTATAGTAGAGGGGTGTTAGAGGACTCCAAAAAGTTGCTTATATATGAAGAGAGCGAGAGCTCACAGCTTTCTGTGGTGGTTCGAGGTCGGGTATGACCATGGACTTGGTCTGGCTGAGTCTCTCCCCGCTGTTGGTGTTGGTGTTTTTGATCCTCATGGGCACAGCTCCGGGGGGCAGCACCAAGGTGGGCGGCTTCTGCATGACGCTGCACATCACACACACTCAAGATCAGAGCCAAAAAGTGGTCTCACACACAACACCACACAACCCTGCTGCTCAAAAACAGACCGACTCCAACCTTAAACTGAACGCCCTGATCTCCAAAAGCCAAACGACAAGAGACCGATAGATTGGCAAAATGACACCAGCAAATGTGGACAACGGTCAAATACGTCCCCATTAGCTTCCCTGCTTTGTAAGTGGCATTAACGTCTTTGTGTTGACTGGCCCTTTAATTTATTCTTGTAAAAAAACACCAAAGCTATACAATATTTTTGACAGATTTATGTAAATGAGGCCGAGATTGAATTTCTGTTCTTTTATTCATTTTCCTACTTCACGTCTGATCTGGAGGAACCACCTGCTACTTAGCGGAAACTAAAATATGTGAAGTAAAAACTAAATATAGACAGTTTTTTAAAAGATTTCTAACATTTTTTCTTCTGGGAAATGCTTTGCACGCTCTTCCCACAGTGCTGAGTTTATTTATGGCACCTTAGGTGGCACTCGCATGCAGAGGATTTTGGCTTCATTGTGACGTAGCGGCTCGTCTTTGTGCTCACAAATACTTTTATGACTATTAATGTTGCAATTAGGTACTTTGAATATAACTTGAATATAATATAATCTGAAGGCAACTTTGTCTGATAGTAAAGATAATCTGAATAGAACTTTGTCTGATTATAAAGATATTCCCAAGGTAACTTTGTAGATAATCTGTGGGCAACTTTGTCTGATTATGAAGATAATCTCAATATAACTTTGTCTGATTATAAAGATATTCCCAAGGTAACTTTGTAGATAATCTGTAGTCATCTTTGTCTGATTATGAAGATAATCTAAATATAACTTTGTCTGATTATAAAGATATTCCCAAGGTAATTTTGTAGACAATCTGTAGTCACCTTTGTCTGATTATGAAGATTTAGATACGGAATATCTAAATATAAATTCGTCTGATTATGAAGACATTCCTAAGGTAATCTTGTAGATAATCGGACGGCAATTTTGTTTGATAGTTAAGATAATCTAAATATAACTTTGTCTGATTATGAAGATATTCCTGAGGTAACATTGTAGATAAACTGTAGGCAACTTTGTCTGATTATACGGAATATCTAAATATAACTTCGTCTGATTATGAAGACATTCCTAAGGTAATCTTGTAGATAATCGGACGGCAATTTTGTTTGATAGTAAAGATAATCTAAATATAACTTTGTCTGATTATGAAGATATTCCTAAAGTAACACTGTAGATAAACTGTAGGCAACTTTGTCTGATTATACAGAATATCTAAATATAATTTTGTCTGATTATGAAGACATTCCCAAGGTAACTTTTTAGATCATATGTAGTCAGCTTTGCCTGATTATGAAGATAATCTGAATATAACTTTGTCTGATTATAAAGATATTCCTAGGGTAACTTAGTGGATAATCAGAATATAACATTGTCTGATTATGAAGATATTCCCAAATTCTAAAGATTTCTGTCATTCTGGCTTTTGGTAAATGTTTTGTATGCTGTTCCCACAGTGCTGAGTTCGGGTTTATTTATGGCACCTTAAATGCAGGTTGCACTCGCATACAGAAGATTTTGGCTTAGTTGTGATGTAGCGGCTCCACTTTGTGCTCAATAGTCTTTTATGACTATTAATGTTGCAATTCAGCACACATCACTCATTTGCATTTTCCACTCGGTGAAGTAATGCAAATAAGACACCGCCGAGACTAAGCCACCATCAGCAATAACATAGCATAAGCAAACCGTCAAATCTCAATATTCATCTGTTGATTTATGTTAGTTGATGATTTTTTAAATATACATAATATTTCACAAGTCTTTTTGCAATCAATTTTGCGCTGTTTTTAGTGTTATTATGTACTTTTTAAAAAATCTGTATAGTTGAGGTTAAATGCGTCTCTGGCCGTTTTGCAGCAGCCTGTAGGCAAGGCAGAATTTTGACACACTTTACTGTCATGTGTTTACGACGCCAGATCAGCTTCCTGTACCGACAGTTGCATCACGAGCTTGCAACACTGACGCTTTTTGCACCACAATCCTTAAAGCAAAACTTGCACTTCGGATTCAGCCAAAAACTCATAACTCTCCTAATCATTTATACTGTTCATATCTAATATTTCATATAATAATGATATTTTAGGAGGTAGAGTTTGTAGTAGATGTGCTAAAATAAATAGTATTAAAACGTTTGTTAGTGACATTTTGAGGTTTGATCGATGTAGAGATTATGGCTTTGGACACTGCTTCATACTTCTACTGTTTATAATAAGTGAAAAGAAAATCGTAGAAATATCATAGATCTGATATTCTTCAGGTTCATCAGAATGATATCGGTTATAATATCAATAGGCAACTTTCTCTCACCCTTGCTACAACTTTCATGAGTGTTTATCTTTGGGCCCCAATGAGTCCTGCACTAGAAACAAGACTGCTATACCAGTGTTATTTATTAGATGGAAATTATTTGATTTAACTACATATGGTACAAAACCCTACAATTTTGAGCAATGTTGTCTGATTACGAAGATATTCTCAAGGCATCTTTCCCTTTCTGATGGCAACTTTGTCTGATTTTGAAGATAATCTGAAGGTAACTTTGTCTGATTTGTAAGATATTCTCAAGGCATCTTTCCCTTTCTGGAGGCAACTTTGTCGGATTAGAAGCTAATCTTATATAACTCTGTCTTATTATGAAGATAATCTGAAGGTAACTTGGTCTGATTATGAAGATAATCTGAAGTTAACTTTGTCTGATTATTACGATATTCTCAAGGCAATTTTGTCTGATAATGATGACAATTTGAAGGCAACTTTGTCTCCCTGAGCACAACTTTGGGTTAAGGGTCCTGCTCTTGCTCCTGGACGTGGTATTTAAACGCACAACCTTTTGGTCCAGAAGCGAGGATCCTAACCATTAGATCACCATCACTCCGGTCTTCAACTTTCTTTTCTGCTCACAGTCTAGTTGCAAGGGCGGAATTTAAAGAGAACATTATAGTAAAATACGTCAGATTTCTGCTTTCCATTAAGGGTCTACGAGCACTCTCTTTGACTATGACCTGTGACCTTTGCTTCAACCCCATCTAAGTTCAGCAAATCATCGCCTTTTTCCAGACTCAACTTGTGGAAACTTTGCACTTCGCGATCGTTAGAAACCCCACACGACAAGCTCTCGGCGCTGCCAGTGCCTTGGCAACGTTTTTCTGTTTGAACCTACAGGAAATAAATATATGCAGCCGCACACACAAAAAGGAAGCCTGGTGGCAGCCCCTGCAACCCGCCGTATTTCTATTTAAGTCGATTGTTTCACAATCTAGGGCAAGTTGAGGGTGGCTTGATATTGTAACGTTTGGAAATGCACACTCAAGACAAAGCAAGATTCTTCGATTTTAGTCTTCCTCTTTTTCCTGCGTTGCACAAACCTCGGTTTTAAGCGCACGCGTGGAATTGAAGTTTGTTCGTGTAATAACGACATTTGGCGCTAGCAGGAAGTCGGTTTTGCATGTATTTGGATATTTCATCTTTAACACTGTGTTCAAAGTCGGTTCTTGAGATGTGCAGAACTTATTATGATTAATTTATTATAATATTGTTGGCAGAAACTATCATCTCAGCTGTGCGGAACAAAACATTGATGCAAATGTATATGAAAGATGCAAAAAACGAGGAAACGTTCTGAAGCAATTCAGCAAATATAGAAGATTAGATTTCTGATTGAAACGTTATAATTTAAATATATTTTTTCTCGTTTCATCCCACGACACCCCAAAGTCGTTGCCTCCGTGCAACTAAACTTTAACCAAAGTTCACCCACATCCTCTGAAACAATTGAACACACACCAGATTTGAAACCTTCATTTTTCAGTCAGCCATTGTTGAGCATCAACAAATTTAAAGCTAAATTAATTTAGAATCAATTAAATCTCACCTGATCCTCTACCAGTTGACCTCTATGGCGTCTACAGATAATTCCGTACGTAGAGACTGAGAGAAACAATGTGTGTTAGTCTCTTGAGAGGAAGTTCTCTCGTCTCACGTGGTAACACTTTTCTCTGCCTGTCAGTTTTCGCTGCAGACCGGCCGCTTCACCACTTCCTGAGGCATGAAATGATGCGATTTCAGGCAGTGCGAGAGTGGAGCAATAGTGGGGTATGATATTGACACTGTTAAGGCTGATAAGCAAATTCAGAGGTGTAATTTTACAAGTTTACGTGTTACATTTTTTGAGCAATGAAGTCTGATTATAAAGAAACTAAAGGCAACTTTGTAGACGATCTGAAGGCCACTTTGATTATAAATTTAACCTGAACGCAACCTTGTCTGATTGTGAAGATAATCTGAATATAACTTTGTCTGATTATGAAGATAATCCCAAGTCAACCTTGTAGATAATGTGAGGACAACTTTATCTGATTATGAAGAAAATCTGGAGTCAACTGTGTCTGATTGTGAAGATATTCTCAAAGCAAATTTGTAGATAATCTGACGACAATTTTGTCTGATTCTGAAGATAATCTTAAGGCAACTGTGATTATGAAGTTAACCTGAAATCAACCTTGTCTAATTATGAAGATAATCTGAGGCCAACTTTGTCTGACTAAGACAATCTGAATATAACTTTGTCTGATTGTGAAGATAAACTTGAGTCAACTTTGTCTGATTGTGTTAATAATATCAATATTACTTTGTCTGATGATGAAGTTAATCTGAAAGCAACCTTGTCTGATTAAGAAGATAATGTTAAAGAAACTTTGATTATGAAGATAATCTGAGATGATATGGAAGACACACAGACGCTCCAAAGGAACAGTATGTGGACTCGTGAGGTGCTGCGACAGAACACTTTGCACACAAGCGTTTCCAAATAAGGAGCTCGCACACAGCTAACACTGCTCACGTTACATATACAGTATGTAAATATGAGCCTTGTGCGGTCGGCCCTCGCTGGTGCAGGACGTTACATCACAACCGCTTCCTGGTCTCCAACAATCACTAACCACTTCATTTATCCTCTCAGGTTGTTTCAACTCCTGCTTCAGCCGCTCATCTAACTTAGCAATCGCTCTTCACAAAGGAAAACCAGATCAGAGAAGCCGAAATGTCTCACTGTGGGGTTTTTGCTGCTGTGGAAGAGAAGCATGATTGTGGTTGGAGAAATGAACAAGACAATAAATCTCGATCTGATTCAGATGGATTTTACATCATGTAGCAGTGGTTTCAAGTAAGTTTTTATGATGTGCAGATTATTATTATTACATTGTGCTATAATAATCCTTATTGATGGAAATTTGTCCGTACAACAATAACAATGATCTCATGAGATTCAGTTGTACAGCACAAAACAGTGATGCAAAATGATTGTTAAAAAAGAGAGAACCTTTTGGAAAAACGTTGATCAGGTTTCTGGGAGAGTAAACTTTGTGTTCATCAGGTTTCTGAAACAATAATCACAAAGCAGATTTCACCTGATTTGGGTTTTCAGTTCATAAAATAATTTTTGGAATATGAATTTCATTGTCCACTCAAAGAAGCATTTTTGTGGGATGCTTTGTTGAATGTTGTTCGATTTCCTGAATATTTATTCCCAACTTTTAATTACATTCTTTTAAAAGTTAGCACAGAAATATGCCGTCAGATTACAGCTGTTGATTTATGTCACATGATGTGCAACTTCTTAAAAAGCTACTAAAAAATCTCTGAATTGTACATTTTCAGATTAATGGACATTGCATTTGTTCGATTGAGGAACAAAATACTAAACACTCTGTAAATAAAAAAGATCCAGAATTCTAGTCTGATAATAAAATGCAAACCATTTAGTTGTCATTTCATTTAAGCTTTTACTTCAGAGTTGGAGAGACATTTTGGCTAAGGCTTTTGGTTAATGTTCAAGATGCTTGGTACACTACAATTAAATGTTAAGTAAAAATAAGTGAGAAAAGCACTGTCCAAAGAATTGTACAATTTGCAGTGAAAAATATTCCCTTAATTATGGTATGGTTGGGATGAAGAGCGGAGCACGTGCATGTATTTACCGAGAAATTGCAATTTACGAAATGGTCACCAGATGGAGACTAAAGCCTAGCGTTAAATATAACAGCAAATTGTAGAATGTTAAATGTTACAGTGACCACAATTAGAGACAGAGACCAGCGTCTGAACGTGGCGACAAATGGGATATAAACCTATAAACCTTCATGTTGAAATTAACACAAGTTGTTCAGCGCACACACACACAAACACACACACAAACACTTTCTGTGCAGTATTGACTGAAGTGCAGACACTGCTTCACTTCAAAATAAAACATCAGCAATGTTTAATGTACAGTTTCAGATATATTACTGTACACAATATACTGACAAATTAACTAACAATGCTAATAATGAGTAATATTACATTTCAAAGTAAAATTCTAAGTATGACATACAAATGACTGAATATATTTCCAGCTCATTCTAGACATTCTTCCTCTTGTATTTCGAAACGTATAGACAATCTGACATATAGGGATGAAAGTGAGTATAACACATTAAAAAAAGCTGAATTATGAATAGTTTAGTTCACATTGGTGCATACAATATCCACACATTAAAAACGTCCAGATAATTTTACATTTGGAGGTCAGAGTAAGTATGATGAAGTGCAGAAATAAAAAATGTCTTATTTTACTGTAGCAGTTTAAAATAATAACGTCCTAAACTTGGCATCTCAGTGTATTCTTTATGAGCCTGAATGCATTTCCACTCAATTTCTCAAGGCTCCTCCTTCTTCATATTAAAACATCTAGACAATCTAATTTGTCAGTATATTGTGTACAGTAATATATCTGAAAGTGTACATTAAATACTCCCACCTGCTGGCGGCCCAGCGTTTCTTTGACCCCATTTAGGGTGGAACGTAAATCGCGAATAAGACGCTGGCGAGTAAGTAGCCAACTTCAGGAATGTTTTCATGTCCTTCATCAGCTCTGGAAGTTCTGTGCACACATTAAGCACATTAGAAAAATGAATAGAAATACACCAGCTGTGAATTTACAAAAATGCATACTTACATTTTCAAATAACTTTCAATAGACTTTCTTTTTTTTAAATATAAAACACTGTAGATGGGTGTCCTTAATAAGCTTCTCATAATACCAACCCATCACATGCTCACAGCATGCTACATAGTCATTTTATTGATTGTAGAGCCAATGGGTGAAGGCACCACATGCCAAGATTCTTTGATATCTCTTCCTTACCTTTTAAGAGCATAGACTAAGTTTTCGTTGTCACTCCTGAGTCGTTCATTTTCATGCTCAAGTTCAGGAAGTTTTTTCTGAATATTCCTTAAAGATGCTGACTGATGTTCATCAAGGATGTTCTGGGCAATGCCCTTCTGCAATTCTGAAATGACCTATTTCTTTTGAGTACACATGATAAAGAAAAGAGAACAGAGGCCAAGGAACTTGAAAGTTAATTCAATAGTAAAAAAAATAATTTCATACAATGTATAAGTCATTATTTCACTGAGATCCATTTTGAATGGTTTTCTGATATGGTTTCCAATGAGGTTTTGGCACTGAAACTGAGTGCATGTTGAATTACGCAGTACTCCACTAGTTCAATACCTGCTCACTTAACCAAGAAGCTAATGGTCCTACTTCATGCTACTTCAAGTTTAAGTGAAAAAATGCAACACAAGTCATTCTTCCTGGTGCACATTCAACGTCAGATTCATCTAATTCATCGTCAGACCATGACTTTGGTGGAACAGACACCCTTTTCTTGCTAGGTGGCTCATCCCTCTCACCTGACTCGGAATGCAAGATTTCCTTTATCTTATGGTTGATGTGGAATCGATTATCTTCAAGACAAAAACAAACATTTAGAAGTTAACAAGTTAATGGATCTTTTAACAATTGTAAGCAAAGCATATGCATGAATATGGATGCATATGCTCATCCATGCAGCAAAGCAGCACAGAAGACCAACAACTTCAAGTCCACCAGGCTTCCATCATCAACATGCTTGTCTTCTATCAACACGACTTAGAGGAGCTGTTAAAGCGGTACAAGACCTACAAAAATTTAACCATCTCATTTTATTGCACTTCCGAAGGGGACTATCCTCCGCTGTTATTCATCCTTACAGACTTATTGATGAGGAGCCTAAAAGGGAAACTTCTCGCATGTATTTACATTGGAGAATAACTTCATCTGAATATGTTGACTACATGTTTGACAACTGGAAGCAGCTGAAAGAGTTGAGAAGCTATTTTAGTGATCTTCAGGGGAACTTAAATGACCTGATCAAAAAGAATTATGAATTTAACATGCAAAAAGTTTTACCTGATTTAAACAAGCAGGGTGTCTAATATTTCCACCTACATGTAGCTGACACATGGTCTTACACATGATAGCACTTTATAATATGACAGCTTATTATTAATCAGCATTTCACTGACAAGTAATGACAAAGAAAGATATAGACTATTACTGATGATTATCTTATAAACTGCTAATCAACCTGATCTCACTTCTAAAGCTTAAAAATAGTATTAGTTAAAAGCAGTATTTGCCAATTTAATGCATGCAATTTATTTGAATACAGATTCCAGAATACAGTGTTAAAATGCTTTTGTTAAACCGTTGTGTGTATGAAATGTTTGGAAGCATGTTTGTTGTATTAAGGGGTATATATATGTATCTACAGCAGTTCCCCATCATAATACTCAGTATCCGCTATGTGTAACATATTTAGCTGAAGGAAATGTTTTTTTTTCTTCAAAGTCAAAGTCAAAGAAAACTTTATTGTCATCTCTTCTATATATTGTACAGATATACAGAGAGAAGAGAAGACGTGGCTCCAGTTTACACAGTGCAACAAGAAATAGAGAGGACAAAGAACAGATAGGGCACATGGAATAGACAATATATAAATAGGACACAAACTATACATTTTAAGCTAAATTGAAGTGGAAATTGACTGACAGTTTTCAATATGAAAGATTTCGATATTCAGTCTATTAACAGAAGTGTATTCTTAAAAAGTCTGACTGAAATGTAAGTTTTTACAAATATTATGGCAATATTATAGCATATAGTAATACTGTACATTTTGTAAATATAGACATTTTTCTTATTTTTCCACATCTTTTCAGAGAGGGTTTTCAGTGCAACACGAAAGAGATAGTCTGTATAGCAGCATGTGCATCACAGCAACGGTGAGGTAAAAAAGTGCAGAGGTGCAACAGAGTTAGTCCACAGTCCGAGTGTGTGTGGGGGGGAGTGTGGGCGCAGGAAGTATGTTTCAGAGTCTGATGGCTTGTGGGAAGAAGCTATCACGCATTCTGCTGGAACGAGTCCTGATGCTGCGGTAGCGTCTGCCGGATGGGAGGAGTGTAAAAAGTCTATGTGAAGGATGTGAGGGGTCGAGCACGATGCAGGAGGCCCTCCTGATGCAGCGTTTGTAGATGTCCTGCAGCAACGGGAGAGACACTCCAATGATGTTTCCAGCTGCTTTGACAGTCCCTTGTAGCCGCCTGATATCGGCAACAGTGCTGTTACCAAAACAGACGGAGATGCAGCTGGTCAGGACGCTCTCTATGGTGCCCCTGTAGAACACGGTAAGGGTGGGAGGAGAGAGGTTGGCTCGCTTCTGCCGTCTCAGGAAATGGAGACGCTGCTGGGCCTTTTTGGTGATGGAGGTGGTGTTGATGGTCCAGGTGAGGTCGTCTGAGATGTGAACTCCCAGGAACTTGGTGTTTTTTACAGTCTCAACCGTGGAACCGTGGATGCTGAGTGGTGTGTGGGTGGAGCGAGTTCTCCTGAAGTCAACGATCATCTCCGTAGTTTTGTCCACATTCAGCGACAAGTTGTTTTCACTGCACCAGGCAGCCAGTCCGCTGAACCTCATCTCTGTACGCCGACTCATCGTTGTTGCTGATGAGTCCCACCACGGTCGTGTCATCGGCTAATTTGATGATGTGGTTTGAGCTGTGCAGGGCAGTGCAGTAGTGGGTCAGGAGTGTGAACAGAAGTGGACGGATAACGCAGCCCTGAGGAGCTCCGGTGCTCAGCCTGATGGTGCTGGAAAGGTTGTCGCCGATTCAGACGGACTGAGGTCTTTCTGACAGGAAATCCAGAATCCAGTTACAGAGTGAGGTGCTCAGTCCCAGCTTGCTCAGTTTCACACACAGTCTTTGGGGGATGATGGTGTTGAATGCTGAACTAAAGTCTATCAACAGCAATCTAACATAAGAGTCTTTATTGTCCAAGTGTGAGAGGGAAAGGTGAAGTGCAGTGGATATCGCGTCCTCAGTTGAGCTGTTTGTGCGATAGGCAAACTGCAGAGGGTCCAGTGAGTGGGGGAGGTTGCCTTTCACCTGTGCCATGACAAGTCTCTCAAGGCACTTCATGGTGATGGGGGTCAGAGCGATGGGCCGGTAGTCATTCAGGCAGGAAACTGAAGATTTCTTTGGCACTGGGATGATGGTGGTAGATTTGAAGCACGCTGGGATGATCATCTGGCTCAGTGATGTGTTGAAGATGTCTGTGAAGACCTCGGCCAGCTGATCAGCGCAGTCTCTCAGCACACGACCTGGAATGTTGTCTGAACTGGCGGCCTTTCGTGGGTTGACCTTGGTGAAGGTTCTTCTCACGTCAGCTGCAGGCAGAGAGATGGTCTGGTCGGTGATGGGAGGCGTGGCTTTCGTCATGTGTGTGTTGTTCAGTGCATCAAACCGTGCGTAGAACTTGTTCAGCTCCTCAGGGAGTGTGGCATCCCCCTCACAGCTGCTTGGTGCTGGCTTGTACTGAGTGACAGCCTGGATGCCCTGCCATAAACTGCGAGAGTCTTTTGTGTCATTGAAGTGGTTCTGTATCTTTTGTGCATGTGCTCGCTTTGCTTGTCGGATGGAGCGAGATTCCCAGACTGGAAAGCAGCATCTCTCTCTCTTAGCCGTGCCTGCACCTGTGCTGTGAACCAGGGCTTCTCGTTGACTCTAGTGGTGATATTCTTTAGGACGGTAACATCCTCTGTGCATTTACGGATGTAGCAGGTCACAGATTCTGCAAACTCGTCCAGGTTAACGCAGCCGTCGTACGTCGTCATCTCTCTAAAAACATTCCAGTCCGTGCACTCAAAACAGTCCTGGAGTGCTGAGACAGCTCCACTGGGCCAGACTCTGATGGTTTTCCTGGCAGGTCTCGTGCGTTTCAGCAGCGTTGAGTATGTGGGCAGCAGCATCACTGTAGCGTGGTCAGAGTAGCCGATGTGTGGGTGCACTGCTGCTTTGTAGGCACCATGCGCATTGGTGTAAACTTTATCCAGGCAGTTCTCCTCTCTCGTGGCGAAGTCTATATGTTGATGGAATTTGGGGAGAACTGACTTCAGGTTTGCGTGGATGAAGTCGCCGGCAATGACGAAAAATCTGTCCGGGTGCGCGGTCTGGAGCTTGTTAATAGCCTCGTACAATTCGGCTAGTGCCTGGTTAGCATTAGCGCGAGGCGGCAGGTACATGGCTACAACTAGCACCACGGAGAATTCTCTCGGCAGGTAGAACAAAAAGGCTTCTCTAGCATGCTAGCCCGCTTAGCTGGATAGCTGAATCCGCGTTCAGCCACGTTTCCATGAAAACAAAGACGCAGCTGTTCTTTCACTCATGCTGGCTTGACTGCTGGAGCCACAGATAGTCCATTTTGTTGTCCAGTGAGCGGACATTGGAGAGCAGGACAGATGGAAGTGCCGGTCGGGCCGGTTAGCTTTTAGCCTCGCGCTAGCCCCTGCGCGTTTACCATGTTTTTGCTTGCGTGAACGACACTTCCACTTCGGCCAGCTGCCCCTCGCCGTCTCGTCCAGGCTCGATAGCGTCTCCGATGGCAGATTTGGTGGTGGAATCATGTATTTTTTTCCGATTTCGAACAGGATGTGTCTGTCATATGTGATACGCATCGTAACTCGATCACAAACAAAGCGGAAAGTAAACAAGACAAACGAGAATTGCAGTATAAACACTGAATTCACTGGAGCGCTGTTAGCCGCTGCCTGCTCGTGGCGCCACTGGAAAATGTTATATTTGGGCAGAATCTGTGGGGAAACAACTTTGCTTATAATAAATGAATGAATAAATATGGTTACAGACATGCAACAATAGAAGTGTGCTCATATTATTGTAAGTTTGAGGGCAGTTTGTAGACCCTGCATGTGCTGGTTATTTTTTGAAAGTACACAAAACATTAGAGTGGAGATGTACTGTGTAGTGAACGTTTTTGAGATGTTTTTCTCCGGTAGAATATAAAAGTGAAAGAAAGGGTGTAACGTGGTCCACGATGTCTCCCTGAATTTTTGCACAAGTAAAAAAAAATTATGTTACGGGTATGGTCTTATATTTTGACATCTTGCGTGGGGACTGACATGGGGGCGAAGCAGAAAGGAATGCTAGCAGTTCACAAAGAGTTTCAGATTCTTTTACTCATGAAGTATGTGACCCAGTGGGAGCACCGCCTAGATGCTGTGTGTGTGTGTGTGTGGCCATGCATTTATCACATCGTGGGGAGCTTTTGTCCCCTAAAATCACTTTTATCTGTTTTTTGGGGCTCTGTGGGGACATTTGAGAGGTCCCCATGAGGAAAAATGACTTTATAGACAATGTGCTTGTTTTATTTTAGAAACTAAAAGAGGTAAAAGATGAGCATTTGGTAACTGAGGTTAACGTTAGGGTTAGGTGTAGGTGTAAAATTATGTACTTTAGTCATTATGGGAGTCTATGTACAAAGATAGTAATACAAAGACTTTGTGTGTGTGTGTGTGTGTTTTAATACGGAGCCCCTAGGGAGACATGAGAAAAAAAATCTATGAAAACATCTCGTGCGCACGGAATAATTTCTTTTTTTCTCTCTTATGTTTCCTTTAGGGCCTTCAAAATTTTATGTATTTATTTGTTTTATATTTAAGGGGGTGCAACAGGGTCCACGATATTTCTCTGGATTTTTGCAAAAATAATATATATATTTTTTTTAATTATGGGTGGGATGTTTTATTTTGACATCTTGCGTGGTGACTGAAGTTGTGTGTGTCACGTGTGCGTGCGCTTATAAACACTGTGGTTACTCCCTCCTCCACTTCTTGTTTGTCCTCATGCAGCGGAATCTTACTGGCATTTTTATTATTTTGGTTATGTAAGTATGTCCGTCTATAATTTATATAATGAATATCTTTTGACAGTATTATTGTATTGTATTATATCTCTTATTTCAAGTGAAGTTGATGAAGAACTCTTTAGGAGCTAATTATAATATTGCAATTTTTGTTTATAAATGTGTGCATATTTTCCATGAACTGTGCATGTCAGGCTGGCTTATGGCTTAACTTTTTTGGTCTTTTTTACTATTTTTTTGATGTTACAGAAAATTAAAGCAGTGAGACCCGGACTGATAGTGGTGTAATTTGCCTTGCACTGAACATTAACACAAATCAGAGAGGGGGACACTAGCAGAGCTTCACTCCCAGGACTGTGCTGTGCTGAATAATTTTATAGATTAATTCAAAACAACAACATTTATAGTCTTTAAGCTGGTTCTGACACCATGGGAAACACCGGATCTGACATGGAGGAACGGCGTCAAGAATATAAACGTTTTTTTAGACTTTCTGAAAAATTTAATTTACTTCCTGATGTTGGTATTGATTTGTCTTTGGTGAAGTATTCTGGATTAAATTCCCCAGCTGTACTAGAGAACTCCGTAAAAGAAATGACCAGCAGCATTCCAGGCTACGTGAAAAGTCTGGGCTCTACTTTATCCGCCTTTAATTCGGTTCCTAACGCA
>JAVGVS010001272.1:0-25990 GCA_032718565.1 Distichodus sexfasciatus
TATGGAATATATTCCATTATTTATTATATTTTAATTTGTATTATTTTAATCACTTTTGTTTTGCTGTCTGAAAGCAAAATTAATGTATAATAATAAAAATCATATTTCATAGTTTATTTGTCATTTCAGATGTTATTAATCATTTATTTTTGATCTATTATTTTTCCATAATTTCTTCATAACTTTCAAATTTTCTGCTTAAAGTATTATTCAACTGTTTTAATGAATAATAAATAAAATGTGATCTTTAAATAATGGTAAAAAGCATATTTTATTGGACAATTAAAAGATTGAATTAAATATTTGGAAAGTAAATTAAATATTTAAGATATTAAATTAGACATCAATATAATTAAATGGTTTTTTTTTACTTTAAAAAATGAAAGAAAAGTAAATAACAAAATGAAGGTAGTAACATAAATAAAAAAATAAATTGGTTCGAATTTCATTATGACAAATATCCTGCAAAGTGTGTGTGCTGTGTAGTGGTGTTTGGCGTAAGTGGAAGGCATTTGAAAGGCTTCTTTGTAGCCAGTGACAAGTGCAGCCCTCTAAGCTCCAGCTCCAGAAGCCTGCTGTCAGTCAGAGCGGGAGAGGTGAAAGTTCAATCTGCAATCTCTCTCTCTCTCTCTCTCTCTCTCTCTCTCTCTCTCTCTCTTTATCTCTCTCTATTTCGCTCTCTCTTTCTCCCCTGATCTTGCTTTGTTTTCTTTCGGTGGGTTTAGTTAGTCTTTCTGTGGTATGCAGGATGACAGCTTAATGATGCTGGAGAGAGGTCAGTGTGTGTGAGTGTGTGTAGCTTGCCAGTGACATGCTAATGGACCTGAAGTCTCAGAGCAAGTGGGTGGTAATGTTACACGCTCCAAACAAGTAAACGTGAGTGCGTGCGCGCACACACACACACAAGCCTGTGGTGTTCTCGTACATTACAGCTTGTGCTTCTGTGAGCTTTGCAACACAGTAACATTTAAATTGTGTTCAGTTTTTGGGGACATGAATATAATGAATATAAGTAAATTTAAGTCAGTTGAATGAATAGGGGGCAGAACGGCGGCACACTGGTTAGCGCTGCCGCCTCACAACGAGAAGGTCCTGGGTTCGATCCCCGCGTCGGCCGTAGGGCCTTTCTGTGTGGAGTTTGCATGCTCTCCCCGTATTTACGTGGGTTTCCGCTGGGGGCACTGCTTTCCTCCCTCAGTCCAAAAGCATGCAATATAGGTTGATTGGCAACTCTACATTGGCCCCATAAGGGGTGTCTGAGAGTGTGATTGTCTGTGTGTGCCCTGCGTTATGTTGGCACCTGCACAGCGTTGGTCGCCGCCTTGTACCCCTAGTTCCCGGGATAGGTTCCGTTCCCCCCTCCATCCTGGTTGGGATTAAGCGGTTTGGATTATGAATGAATGAATGAATGAATGAATCAATCAATCAATCAATCAATCAATCAATCAATCAATCAATAGTATTATAAGTGAATAAGAAACTAGTGAATATTACTAGTGAATAGTAATAGAAAATGAAGAGAAGTGAGTTGAATAAATGGTAAATGAATAGGAGTGAATTGAATAAATGGTAAATGAATGAGTGAATTGAATAAATGATAAATGAATAGGAGTGAATTGAATCAATAGGAAATGAACAGAAGGGTGTTGAATCAGTAGAAAATAAATGTGAGTGAATTGAATCAATAGAAAATGAATATCAGTGAATTGAATCAATAGGAAATGAATGTCAGTGAATTGGATCAATAGGAAATGACTGGAAGTGAATTGAATCAGTAGAGAATTAAGAGAAGGGAACTGAATCAATAGGAAATGAATATAAGTAAATTGAATCAATAGGAAATGAAGAGGAGTGAATTGAATCAATAGAAAATGAAGACAAATGAATTGAATCAATAGGAAATGAAGAGAAGTGAATTGAAGTAATAGGAATTGAATAGAAGTGAATTGAATCAATAGGAAATGAAGAGAAGTGAATTGAATCAATAGGAAATGAAGAGAAGTGAATTGAATCAATAGGAATTGAATAGAAGTGAATTAGATCAATTGGAAATGACTGGAAAAGAATTGAATCAATAAGAATTGAATAGAAGTGAATTGAATCAACAGGAAGTGAATGGGGTGAACTGAAGAATCAGAATCAGAATGATGTTTATTGCCAAGTGAGTTGTCACATACAAGGAATTTTCTTTCATGGTTGACGACTCACCCACATTCACACGTATGGAGGCAATTTTTAAGTCCCCAATCAACCTACAGTGCATTATGTTGAAATGTGTGAAGAAACTGGGACACCTGGTGAAAATCAGAAAAAAACGGAATGCAAATTCCACACAGAAAGACCCCGCGGTCGATCCGGGGATCGAACCCACGACCTTCTTGCTTTGAGGCAGCAGCACAGGAGTGCTGTTGTACAATCTGAATGAAGGATGTGCAGTAGTGCAATGTTAACAGTATGAGAAGCACGATATGACTACATATGTGTGCAAAAACGCCATAGATTAAGGCTACGTCTACACTAATCCGGATAAATTTGAAAACGGCGTTTTCGTCTAAAAACACTCCGCGTCCACACTGTCGTTTTCAGTCGTTTCCGAAGAGTTGATCATCCACACGGAAACGACTGAAAACGCTTACGTTCCTGTACTGTGCATGCGTGAAACGTAAGATGATTCGACCTGCGTCATTTCCGTCTGCCGTTTATTTACTTTCCGGCTCTTTGAGCGCATGTACAAACTGATATTAATCTTTAATAGGGCTGTCAAAATTGAGAGCAAACAAAACAACTGCTGTACAATGCCGTCCGCCATCTTAGTTGAATTGGTCACATGACTGCATCATATGACTAAAATTCGTCATCGTTTTCGAAAGCCTCCGTTTTCACAGTCCACACTGCGACGCGAAAACGGCGTTTTCAAATTTATCCACTTTGGAGAGCGTTTTCAAAAAGCTCCGTTTTCCTTGTCCAAAAAGGCCATCTCAGTGTGGACGGAAGGCCAAAACGGAGAGAAAAAGATGCGTTTTTCAAACGAAAACGTAGTAGTGTGGACATGGTCTAAGGGAGAGAAGAGTTCGTTGCGGACTCTGACCTTACACAGGCCGGTTGCAGTAGAGAAAAAGTTGACCTTATGGCATGACCTTTTGGTTTTGACCTCTTAAGTGTCCCTAAACCCTAGTAAATAGGGAATAAATAGAGATGTGTGTGTTTGTTTGGGCAAGTTTTTACGTAATTTGTGAGAACTGTGTATGTTTGTGTGTACATACATGTATGTGTACCTTTTAAAACGCCTGTGGTGTTCAGTGGGACTGTGTGTGTGTGTGTGTGTGTGTTCACATGACCGAACACATTCATTATTGATGGCAGCAGGCAGGCTGAGAGCGCATGTGCCAGCGCTCGCTGTTATGAGAGCTGGAGCACGGCAACTAGTAGCGCAACAACAGCAGCAGGGACGAGAGTGCGTGGAACTGAGAGAGAGGGAGGGTTGCACCTGTAGCTGCCACAAAGTGCTTAGTTGCATCCTTTAGCAAGAAGGAGAGAAAGAGAGAGAGAGCAAGGCAGACGGTGGAAGAAGTAGAAAGAAGGGATGGGAAAGAGAGAAAGTGAAAGGTAGTGGAGTCACGAGTGAGCGCGAACCACAGGAAAGAGTGGAGCGCGAAGATGATGAGCAGACAGGCGTATTTCTACCGAGTGCCTCCTCAGGAGCTGCATCGCCGCAGCCAGCAGCCGGAGCCGGTCAAGAGCAAGGTGAGGTGTGCAAAACGGCGGGAAAAAAACATGCTAGTACACCTGTTAACGTCACATGTGCGTCCCTGACGAGTTGGACGAGTTAGTTGCGGCTTTAGCGTCGGCTTCCTAACAGACGTGTTTGCTGAGCCAGAAGTGTCTGTTAGGAAAAGGCTGCCACCTAGGGGAGTGGAGGTGTCTGATTTCTTAAGAGAAAATTATTCTTACCTCCTCTTTTTTATCGCAAGTTGAATTGGTCACACGATGAAAACATCGCAGCTGTATTGGATGGACGAACTTAAGTGGGACAGAGAACTTAAGTAGATCAAATGAATGTTTATACGCTAATTGGTCTCGTTTTTGGCTATTTTATTTTTTTAATCGAAATTAAAAATGGCCCTGTTGCTCTTTTTTAAGCTCATAGCTAAATGTAACAGCATTCTTTCACAGTAAGCAGATCTGGGGTCAGATTTGAGGCACTTTTGGGAGTGTACTCATTTTTTCGATGAATTAGAGACTGCTGGGAACGTGGAAATGTAGATCACAGCGCTCGCTGCTCGTCTGACACAGATCCATATCATTGACCCAGCTTAAATGCTGATGGCTGGAGTAAACCTAAAGCTCCATTTCCCTTCGCTGAGCTAGAACTAATCGTCTGCTTGTAGTCCGGAATTTACTTGTTCGTTTAAAATGTGAAGTGCTAAGTGCATTACGTGGACAGCTGTTGTGGAAGTTGGAACGAAGTGACACTCAGACGCGCGAATATGGTCTTGAACGCAGTTTGCTCAGTATTTCTGTGAGAACGAGGTCAGGCACTGATGTTGGACAGTCTCTAGTCCAGTTCTATTCCAGGGCCTTACGTTCAACCATGGGATATCCAGCAGGGATGAGATTTGTCAAACTGTCTTATTGCAAAGGTGGCATCATATCACAATACCACGTTCGAGGTCAATGAGCTCTGCAGAATGATGATTTTGTTTCAGAAATATTTATCAGTGGAGACTCCATGGCTAGGTGCTCGATTTCGTACACCTGTAGCAATGGCTCTGAAATCAATATCTACAACTGGCTGCAACCAAAAGTGAAGCGGTCGTCTGCTCTGGTTGTCTTCTGCCTGTCAGTATGAGACCCCATTTGTCACGAACTTAATGCTAGACTCCGAGCCTTAACCCCTTAAGTCCTAAAGAGTGCAATATTGATCCCAGTGGGAACAACGCACTTCACCAAGGTCTTGGCAAGCCGACGGAAGACAGTTTGGACTCCACACGTCCATATGGTGCTGCTTGGCGTCGAAGGCCGAGGCAGGAAGAGCTCTCACTTATTCAATTTGCTTCAAATGTCACATATGGAAGCTTTCACTTGCAGCGTGGACGTTTGAAGTCGGGGACGAGCTGTTTAAAAAAAAAAAAAAAAAAAAGGCTGCCCACTACACACGCGCACACACACACACACACACACACACACACAAAACAACACACAACCACACGCGTCTGTAGTGTGCATTTCTGAGCTAATTGGCCTCCAGCATCCCGTGTCACGTCACAACGTCCTTAACCAGCTTCTGTCAGCGGGTGTTAGAAAGCACGTAAACAGCAGAATCAGACAAACGAGTTTGGACACATAAGGCTTTAAGAGAGAGT
This sequence comes from Distichodus sexfasciatus, assembly GCA_032718565.1. Classification (NCBI taxonomy): domain Eukaryota; kingdom Metazoa; phylum Chordata; class Actinopteri; order Characiformes; family Distichodontidae; genus Distichodus; species Distichodus sexfasciatus. Next base: position 5,364 of record JAVGVS010001272.1, read on the forward strand.
GGTTTCCATGACTACGGTTCCGTCAGGCTCGTCTGATGTTCTTTTTATGGTTAGTTTAACTACATTTTAACCCCCTACGTATGCGCCATATGTGTGAGACTAATTGCATTGACGTTAACGGTAAGGTGTCGAGAAAGTTAACTGGGAACGAGAGTAGAGACAGGTTTAAAATCTGTGGAAGTTATTCAGTTATTTCTTTCATCTGCTTGGCATTGATCATTTCTGATATTTTGACCTCTAAGCTTCACATGGCCGCATAACGTGAAAATGAAAATGGTGTACAAAAATGAAATTGCTGAAAACTAGTGAACTGAAGGTTGTTTGAAATTGAATTATGTGATAGTTTATCCCCAAATGTTTTGGTTTTCAATGAGGAATCTGTGCAGGCAGATTTTTTGATATTTTTGAGGACCTGATCTCTCCCTAAAAGATGGAAAACTTTAGGTTTAACAGGTTTCTGTTGCTTTTTTTGGAGGTGAGGACTGCCCCTGATTATTAAAACTGCTTTAATAGAAAAAATTGCGAGATTTATTAGATAACTAAAAGAAGTCAGTCGGTAACGTAACGTTTAGGGCATTCGCCCCATGATCGGAAGGTCGCCGGTTCGGAACCCGGATCGGTAAAGGCACCACTGAAGTACCCAAGCGCTGCTCCACAGCCGCTGCCCATGCCAGGTGCCCACTGCTCCTTCACGGAGGGCTCAAATGCAGCGGTCGCATTTGGTTGTGGTGCGCTGTTTGGACTCCACATGTCCATATGGTGCTGCTTGTGGTGCGTTCACAATGACAAATAATCATTCAACACTGAGAAAGTTAATACATGGCAAAATCCACGTTATAATCGTACGTAACGGTGACACTTTCACTCTTTCACAATGTTGCTCTGGTTTTGTGTTGATTGCAAAATTTGAACTGGATCTTATTAAGGTGCAGAAAAAAATACACGCTTAATGTTGGCAAAGGTGCAAAGAAAGTATTTAAAAAATGCATGTAAAATCGCTTTATGAAGGTGCCTGCATGTAAAAACTCGGTGTTGGCCACCGCTGCTCTGTACGTATTTGTGTGTGTGTGCTGAATTGTATGTATGTTGTGTAATTTGTTCCAGAACACGTCGCCTCCATTCTGTTTTGACCCAGATGTTATTTGGCAGGTAGAGTACACACATGCTGAGTATAAAAACCTTCTGTTCATCGCAGTCTCCTACAGACTTCCTTTCTGCATCTTCCACTTTGCTATCCCTCATTCTTGTGTTGTTTTGACATGTAAAGATGAAGACAGAATTTGTTCATGTCGCTAAAGTTACAAGAAAGTAGTTGGGAGGTTTTATGGCAAATTATTAACTTGCCATAGGATGGCTGTTATATTGTTATATCGTCAGGTTTCGCAGGGAAACGCATGTGAACTAAGCCTGAAAAAGAAATATAGCAAATGAGCAGGACATGCAGACATTGCCAGAGTTAGGCCTCGTCCACATGGACGTTCGAAATGAACGCCATACGCGCTTTTGCTGCGTTTGGTAGCTGCGTTTTGTAGCTGCGTTCGATTGGCGTTTCACTGGCATTCGCAATAGCGTCGTTTTCCTTGCATTAGTCGGGATTTTGACGCCAAGAAAACGTTGCATGCAGCGTTTTTTTGACGCCACCCCAACGCGCAGCCGGCCGAACGCCGGTGCTGAACGCCCGTGTGGACGCTTTGATTTGCTCCAATGAGCAGAAAAACGGTCGGCGTTCAGTCGGCGCTCAGTCGGCGCTCACCTGGCGCCACGAACGCCAGAAAAACGCCTGGTTCAGACGTATGTGTGAATGAGGCCTTAGAAATAATGATTTTAATCGAAGTGATGAACATGTTCTTCCAACTTTGCTTCATCACAAAACACCTTTTTAAGCCATTACAGCCTGGCAGACCTTAGACATTCCATCTGTCATTTTTTCAAGGTAATCTAATGACATTTCACCCCATGCTTCCTGGAGCATCTCCCACAAGATGGCCGGTCTGGGGGTGCTTTGGAGGTGGTAAAACAGGAGATTCGTACTGAGTGGAAGGGACCTTGAGGAAGGAAAGCTATCACAAGGTTTTGCGACGCCAACGGACGGCACATGACTGGGGCCAATTACAACCCACAGCAGGATAATGACCCTCCAAAATGTGTCAGCAATATAAAAAAGAAAAAAAAGCAGTCACCAGATCTCAACCCTTTTTGAGCTGTCGTGGGAGCAGCTTGACTGTATGGTATGGAGGAAGACTCCATCAGGCCAAACCATCTTGTGGGAGTCGCGCCAGGAAGCATGGAGGGAAATCTCATCAGAATAGTATATAGTCTGAAGAAAAGCTTTCAAGTTCTTACTTACTCTTAAAAATAAAGAATAATTGTGACTCTGCACGGCAAAACCAGCCGCTTGGCGCAGCGGAGGCTTCCGAGAAAAACGAGCGTTTATGTTGCGAGGGGTAAAATTTAGGATTTTTTGTTTTTAGCGTTTTGAAACAGTGGAAGGTCTATACTGTACTGTTGTGAATAAATTTGGCTGAAAAACTGACCCTTTCCATCCTAAAAAGGTGACTTTCTTGAGGTGAGGAATTCAATTCCAGCAGAATGTTAAAAGTTTCTGTTTTGACCGCTCTACTTCAATATTTACGATAAATCCACTGGTTGACTAGCGTGAAGATATTTCTCCAGAATCCATCTTCGTCTCCCGAGTTCAGTTAACCTAACGCAGGTAGGCTATCCGTGTGGCTGTGAATGCAGCGTAGGCTAGCGTAAATGCAAACGTAGCCGCGACCGCACCGAGCGTCTGTGAGTGCTACGTCGATAGTCAACTTCACAGGCAGATTTCTCCGTTTCTCACTTGGCGTGACAGGAGAAACCCGACTCCTTTGAATGTTGATATCTCAGTCATATGTCGTCCGATTCATTCCATATAGGTATCGTTTTGAAGCTTGATTTATGCCCTTTCATGAAAACATAACTCAATTTGGAAAATTTGCGACAAGCGACTGGTTTTGCCATGCAGAGTCACAATTGAAATGTAAATTAAGACTTAAGAGTTTATTTCTAAGGGATAATGGGTTTATATAAAGAAAATTTAAATTTCATTTTATATACATACACACATGCAAACATCTGTAGCTTAAATTGCTTATATATTTATATTATATTGCTTATATAATTTCATATTTCTGTTCCTATTTTTCATAAAAGAACATGTTATTTTATATATAGTGCTTTTGTTTAGCACAGTTCTATACTTTTACATAAGACTCCAAAAACACTTTGTTTATATAAGACACCAAAAGCACACTTCTTTTAAGGAAGGCATTTAAGGAAGAAAAATAATTGGGAAAATATTCTTACTCCCTATTTTTCAGCATCTGCATCATCCACATCAAATTCTACCTTTAGGCTTGCGTACCTGTTGAAATGCCGTTCCAGTGACCTTTAAATTGGCATTTCATGGTTCAAATTGCTTTATAACCTTTACCTGAATGTGGCATCTTGCTAGGGATTACCAAAGGATACTGTTTCTGTTCTCATTACATTTTTAGAATCTTCTGTTGAGATTAACTCAGGTTGGAGAGCTAAGCTTCAGTGTGTGCTGCTTTTCTCTCTCTCTCTCTTGGCTGATTTTGATGTTCTCCCGCCTTATCTGTCGGCTAACTTTTTCATCCTTTTTATTTTATATTTACAGTGTACATAAAATGATGCTTATTCATTTCTGATGAAATTGAACATGAAGAGTAGCTCAGAACTTTTGAGTATAGAATTTACTAAAGTATTAAAGACATATTTAAAAACAGTCCCTCCAGGATTTCTTTTTGAGATTGTTGCAGCCAAAAATGCCTAATTCTGCAGCAGCTTTTCTAAAAAGTTGTGGTGATTTTTGTTGTTGCAATAAGGTTGCGGGAGCGAGTCAAAGTTGCGGAAAAAAGTTCTGACATTTCCCTCATTATAATTGTTAATTAACAATGAATAAAAATGAAGAGAACAAAATTAATATTTTTGTTAACCATTAACCATTGTTATTTTTGAAGGTAAATGCCAGGCATTTTTATCACACATTTCCTATGTCTTCCGAACGTAACAAGGAAGTGAGTTTGCTAACTTACGCCTCAACGTTTTGCGGAAGACGACACCTATTGGTAAAAAAGTGAAAAAGTTGTGGTGATTGGTCAAAACCTTGGAGGGTCTGTTAAAAGAATTAGATTAGGTTTAGATTTTATGTAAAAGTAGAATTTTTAGCCGGCCCAACAGTGTTCAACTTTTCATTTGCGATTTTTGAGCTGCTTAACGGAAAGGATGGTTGTTTACTGAAGTTATGCAGTAAAGATTAAATGATAAAGACAATGTGAAGCTCAGCGTGTTGCCTCAAAAAGCTCATATTAAATGGCTGTGTAGCATTTTTTGCTGTAGTTTGCATGGAGAGTAATGATGTCCTTCTCTTCTTTGAAATTCTGCGTTCTCTTCCTATATGCCTCTCCACTTTGCCATATCTTTATTTTCCGACTAATCTCTGCATGCTGCCAAATCCTTTGCCTCGCACGTTTTGAGCATTTGAAATCTTGCTGGCCACTGGCGTTTCACTGACCACGAGTTCACACGTATCCCGCGCAGGACACCAAAATTGCCTCCCTGGAGCGCAACATTCGCGACCTGGAGGACGAGATCCAGACGCTGAAGACCAACGGCGTCGCCAGCGTCAACAACAGAGTCGAGGAGTTTAAACAGATGGAGACAAGCAAGAGCCACTCCAAGTTTATGAAGAACAAGGTTAGAACACTGAGGCCACATCTCTGCTGTCACCCGGGTGTAAGCTGCATACACTGTAATCAAAAGTATCTGGACGCCCAGACGTCACACCTAGAAGTATGTCTGTGGGTAATTTGTTCCCATTGATCTGTGAGAGCCTTTTGAGGTAGAAGACTGATGTTAAGACTAGAAAAAACATTCCAATTTCTCCTAAAGGTGTTCAATAAGGTTGCTACAGCATACAAAGATGCTTTGGAGATTCTGGCAAGGAATTCTGACCTCAGATGCACTCAGCAGCTTCAGGGTCAACTGGAACCCTGATACCCAAACTGTTGTTGTGATCCATCCCTCATGACTGACAGGTCATTGTTTTGGTAGTAGATGACTGTGGCAGTGGAGGCGTAGTGTTTGTAAACTCCGGTATAGACTGTTGCTTAACTGCAAAAACTGATTCATAATCAGAAACCCAGATTGCAAGACCAACCACAACACCTACAGTATTTGATTTTTGGAGCGGGTCTATCGGAACTTGTTTTGGTTGATCTGCAAGGGCCTTCTTGAGGTCAGGTGCTGACACTGGACTAAAACTCTCCAACTCAGTCGGCCCTAACCTAACCTCAGCTCTACTCAACTACTATTGCAAGCCACTTGTTCTGATCCAGCATCAGTACTTTCCAAGTGCTCATAGCTGATAGCTCATTGTTTTGGAATGTGGGTGGTGGTCTAGTGCAGCGTTTCCCAATCCCAGTCCTCGTGGAATGCCGCTCTGCACAGATTCGAGTTTCCCGACACACAGCACAGCTGATGCTACTGATTAGCTAATTAGCAACATAGGATCAGTGTGCGGTGGTGCGGGAAATACCGAATCTGATGTTAAACAACCAAAATCTTTCACTATTGAGGCTCTGATTCATCCCAAAGCTGTTCATTAAGGCTGAAGTTTACTACAAAATACATACATGTTTTGGGAGATTGTGATCATGAGTATGCTCTTTCATGGCCATAAATCCAGGTTCATAAAGACCTGGGTATTGAACCGAGTTATACAGACAGTAAGGAACTGTCCCAGAACACTGCTCCCTGAGTACTACACGTACACAGGTATTTTTGAGCAAGATACTGTCCCCAAGGACTACTACCCAGGTGCTGCACTTGAGGTACTTGTTAGCAAGGTATCATTCACAAACACTGCTCCCTGGTTGCTGCACTGAGGTACTTATATGCAAGGTACCATCCCAAATCACTGCTCCACGGGGTACTATACTGAAGCACTCATAAGCAAAGTACCATTCCCAAGCACTGCTCCCCAGGTACTGTACTGAGATACTCTTGTGCAAGGTACCATCCCCAAGTATCGCTCCCCAGGTGCTGCACTGAGGTACTTTTGAGCAAGATACCATTGCCAAGCACTACTCCCCAGGTACTGCACTGAGATACTCTTATGCAAGGTACCATCCCCAAGTGCTGCTCCCCAGGTGCTACACTGAGACACCTCCCTGACTGGATTAGACAGTCCCTGAGGACTTCTTTCCCAATGCCATTTTAAGGTTTCCTTGATCAAGGCACTACCCACAAACAGTGCTCCCCAGGTGCTACACTAAGGCACTCATGAACAAGGCATCATCCATCCTACAGCACAGCTCCTGGGGTACTACACTGTAGCACTAGTAGGCAAGGTACTGTTCCTAAGCACTACTGCCCACACCGGCTGCCCACTGCTCTTACACGGATGGATTAAATGCGGAGGTTGCATTTCATCATTGTGCACTGTGTGCTGTGGTTTGTTCGCAATGACAAATAATCACCCACTCTCACCTCAGAAATGCTTGTGGCTGACAGCTCATTGTTTGAGACTTGCAAGGTATTGGTGGCTGGCTAGTGGTATCATTATTTTGTTACCCACCAAGATGTTGCGGGTTGGAGTCTGGCTCCATCCTACTGCCAGAACTACATTTGAGCCCCATGATCAAGACGTTCAACCCCAAGTTGCTCCAAGGAGACTGTCCCTATTCAGGAATTGAAGTCGCTGTGGATAAGAACACTCATTTGAATGTGATGGTCTTGTCTTCTGATGCTTTTGGTAATGTAGTGTCGGTCTGGAAAAGATGCAGGACAGGACAATGGAACCAAATTGTTTTATGGGGAGGAAAAACGTGGTGAGTAACTTTCTGATTAAAATGAAAGATGGAAGTCGGGTCTAAAGGCTGTAAGATGTAGATCCTAGAGCACAGAGGGTCGGTGTTGGTTTTCGGCAGCAGTATCGGATGACTAAACTACTTCTGCTGTGACCTTTAGTACTCGCGAATCGGCCCTTCCAGAAGGGAGGGTTGCGTTACATTGGCCTGTACGTTCTTAATTATTCAGTTACTTTGGTTTCGTATTTCATAAGAATTCTGTCCCCAAATATTGTGTCAAGTCACATGGGTCAAAATTAACATTTTATTGTAAAACTTGGTCTAGAATTTGGATTTTAAGGTACAGATGTTGAGAAATGACTAATGATTGTCAATAAAGTTTTCTCGGTTAATTTTGACAGAAGGGACGAAGCCCCTTCGTAGACCATCTTCACTTTTATTAGACGCTCTAAACCTCTCCCTCTGACTTCTTCTCTTTCTCTTTCTCACACTCTATCTCCCTCCTTTGCAAATCTACCGATCTCCCGTCTCGTACCATCCTCGCCTACTCATCCCCGCGTCTCCCATCGCCCCTAAATCATGCGGCACTCCTTCATCTGTCCTGTCGTTCTTCAGCCCCCCCCCCCTCCTCAGCTCCTGGAAGTGGGCTGATGAATTATGGGTATAAATGAAAGGGCAAGGAGCAGATAACAGGGCTGCAGGTTGAGTTTCGGGCCGGTTTCCTGCGAGGCCAGTCGCCTCTCTATGGCCTCTATGTGTCCGCTCACAATGGGCTTTTGATGAGGACCAGCTTTGGGGTGCCATAATCCTTCAAGAGCCGTCAGCCGCACTCCTGACCCCTATCTGGAATGCCACGTCACTCGGTCTTGTTTGTGCTGTGGCATCTCTTTTACTTCTTACTTGTTGTTTACATCATTAATTAAGATTCTGGGTCAGAGTGTAAAAATGATAGACAGCTTAAATAGAGGAGTCATACACTAGTTTACTAGTTCATACTTCATTAAGTACAGTAATGCACAATGTTTGAGATGTTTTACTACATTCTATACTATACTATGGTATTGTATACCTTTTACTATACTACATTGCTGGACAAAAAATGAGGCAACCCTTAGCAAAAAGTAGTATACTTGAACTTCATTTTATTAAGTCTGCTTGAGTATAAGTATACAGTAAGTATAGCAAGTATATTGTGGACCACGTACCATGTACCTTGTAGTGTACTAGAAAGTATACTAATTTAATGCTTCTTCGGACTAAATTGGAACATTTTTAAGTTTATAAAAGTATACTTTATAAAGTCATTTTAAGATTACAAAAGTACACTTTTGGACTTTAGTAGACTTTTCTTTATACTTATCAGTATAAGTCAAGTATACTTCACTATACTATTCTTAAGCATAAAAAATATAGTATATAAAAAGTAAACTTCAAGTATACTGCCTCAGTTTTAGTATATAATAAGTATACTCATAGTACACTTGAATAAACTACTTTTTGCTAAGGGAAGCACAATTTATTGCATGTTTTATGATTACTTCTCTTGTTTAATTGATCCAGGTGGAATTATTAATAGTGTTTCCCAATATTATATGCATTGTCTGTAATTGGTGTACAGTTTAGAGGGCGACGGCTTTTCCCTTGTTTGCCTTTAGTAAACTCAGCCATTTGGGTGGGCTGTCTTACAGCCTTTCACAGTGTGCTGTGTCAGTGCTGTTCCATTTATGTGTGACTGCTTCCCATAACTATACTATACTATACTATACTATACTATACTATACTATACTATACTATGGTATTGGTTACCTTTACCCAGTAGCATTATACTATACTATGCTATTTGAGGCAGTTCGTAGCTTAGCAGTTAGGGAACACTTTGATCGGAATGTCGCCGGCTCGATTCCCGGACCAGTTAAAGTACGACTGGGGGTACTCATGAGAAAGGTACCATCCACTGCTCTGCTCCGCTCCCCGGGTGCTGCCCATGTTAGCTGCCCACTGATCCTTCATGGAAGGGTTCAAATGCAGAGGTCAGATTTTGCTGTGGTGCACTGTGTGCTGTACTGTGGTGTTCTATTTTCGCCCAGTTTCACTTTCACTATACTACAGCTTTTTTTATACAAGTCAAAACTGTGTTTTGTTTTTGCTTTTGCTGTGTGTAAACCACGGTACCTAAAGAGTGTTTGAAACCATTTTAGGTTCCTTTATACCTTGACATCTACTGTCTTGACAGTACTTTTGTCAGTGACATTCATTTCCTTGGGTCAAAATGCCTTTGATAAACCAATTGGATTGTGCATCATTTTGAGGATTTTGTATTTAGATTTAAGGCTTTGCTATATCTATATCTTTATCCAATTTGAACAGGTTTACAGTTCTCTGACATGTCATAGTGTGGAAGACGACCGTTAGCAATTGCGTATAACTCTGGACTGCTCTCTGATTGTAAAGATGGTCTTGCTGATCTTTGGGAACGACCGTAATTGACTGCTTTCATATTCCAGCATCATTTTGTGCCATAATAAACTTCACAGTGAGGAATAATTCCACAATATGTGTGTGTGTAGAATGATTTGGCTTGTCCTGATTTGTGTTTTAGGATAAGCTTAGGGCCCCCAACAATGTGGCGAGCCCAAGACTGACTACTTCCACGCTCGACCAAACATACCTGCTGCCTCAGCAACAGAAGATGTCAGACCAAGTGAAAGTACTCGTTCCCACTCGTCTTTTCTCGTCTTTTCTTCACTGCTCCTTTCTTTCTCTCAGAGATTGTGGACACTATACTGTATATACAGTTCATATATAGAAGTTTACATACACTTCAGGAAAAGACACTTAAATCACCATAATTTTTTTGTATTTTGTTAAATGTCAGAATAAAGAAAGATTTTATCAAACATTTACCTACACTTCCTTATTAGTATTTGCTGGCATTGCCAAGCAGGTATACTGCGGTAAAATGTTCATTCTTCCTCCTTTAAACTTGATTTTTCCATCCTGATTCCCCCTTCTCTGTTGGACGTGACTGACCTGTCTCACTGCTTGCGTCACGTGGCCTTCAGTCTGCTCCAAAATTTACGAAATTTTAATCAAATTTTTGGCAGTAATGGGAGATGGTAATCACATACTATTGAATAAGAGAAACAACAGACATAAAACAGGACTTTAGATTTATGAGTGTTGTTCTTGCCGTAGAACCTTTGTTCAAATCCCTCCACTTTCCACTGAAGTGCGTCTGCCAGATATTTGAACATGACGCTGCCTGCAGAGACTGATGTGTGTTTTTTTATTTTGATTTTTCCTCAGACTCTTTGCCGATGAGAGATTTGTACGGTTTGTTCTTTCAGGCTTATGGTCAATCTCAGCGTGATTAATTTAACATTTTCCTCATATTTATTCATCCTGGAATATCCACCATATTCTCCACTGCTTTTCTTCTGGATTGTGAGTGCTGTCGATTTGTTGATTCTGATGCTAATTTAATCCCTCTCTCTCTCTCTCTCTCTCTCCTCCCCACATCCTTCCATTCCTCCCTCCTTTTCGACCTCTGTCTTTCTATCTCTCACTCTGTCTCACGCTCTCTCCCTGTTTGTCTTTCTGTTTCTCTTTCATTTTCTCTCTCATCTCCCCCTTTCTCTCCCTCTGCTCTCTCCACCTCTTATGCGTCCTCGTTCTCCCTTTCCTTCTCTCTCTTTTTATCTCTCTCTCTCCACTTTTCTCTTTCTGTCTCCCTCCCCCTCCCCTGTTTCTCTTCCTCCCTTTGTCTCTTACTTTCTCTCCCTCTTTTTCTGTCTCATCCACAACCTTCTCTCCTCCTTGTTCTCTCCATCTTTCCACCCTTCCCTCTCTCTCACTTTGTCTGACGTCTTTCTCTATCCCTTCCTTTCCATCTCACTGCCCCCACTCTCTTTTTCGTTTTCTGTCTCTCTTCCCCTCTCTTTCACTCTTCTGCCCTTCCTTTATCTCCTTCTTTTTCTCTATCTTTCTTGCCTCCCTCCCCCATCTTTTTTTTTTTTACTGTCCTTCTCTCAGATTGACCAACTGAAGCAGGAGCTGTCAAAGAAGGAGACGGAGATGTTGGCTCTACAGACTAAACTGGAGACATTAGCCAATCAGAATTCCGACTGTAAGCAGCACATCGAGGTCTTGAAGGAGTCACTTACAGCAAAGGAGCAAAGAGCCAATATCCTGCAGACAGAGGTCAGTGCATTTGGTGTGTTAAACCTTTGCAAACACAGTGGATGCTCTCTAGATGCTCCTACATTCTAGCTGTTTGCCACTGAACTTGAGGTAAAATTGTCCAGGCTTCAACTTTCTCATCCACGCAAAATCACAAAGCCTTGATACGACTCCACTTATAAGGAATTAAAAATCTCCAATCTCTTTGGTGCTCTTGCTGAAATCCAGTCATTTCAAACAATTCCAAGGTTTTGGTTCAGAACAAGTGACTTAACTTTGTGTTGCTGGCCATAAAATTGGGCCTAAAAACCAACATTGAGTCCGTGAAGAAAACCCTTATCCCCAAGTTGCCCCAGAGAAACCATCCATGTAAAGTATCCCTCCAAAGGAAGTGGCATTTATGGCATTTGGCAGATGCTTTTATTCAAAGTGATGTACATCAGAACCTTTGTAGTCTTCAGAGCTTGAACTGAAAGCACTGACTGGACGTTCCTGATGATGTTTCACCTCTTGACCCAAAGACTTCTTCAGTAAACTGAACTGAAGAAGCTTTTAGAATAAGATGTGAAACATCTTAAAGAACCTCAAAAGAAGCCCAGTTGCCTTCAATTCAAGTTCTCAAGACCACCATGTGGCCCGACGACTGAGCACCTACAAAGACGTCAGAGCTTTGTAGTCCTCCAAGGATATCCGTTCTTCATACTTGTAAACCTAGACTTAGGGCTTGTTTACACGTACCTAGATATTTTTATAAACGTTCTACGTTTGGGCCTTTCGTTTATACGTAAACAGAGTTTAGCCAATTCAGACGGATATTTTTGTGAAGATTTTTCAAAACGCTGGATTCTGTGGATACACGTGACATTTGTATACAGTTGGTTTGGCTGATGGTTATCAGAACAGGAAGTCGTGTCATACGTTGTTTTGTTTTTTTCAGGATTCTGACTGGCTAACATGGCTTTATGCTTCTCGCTACACTGCCGCCTACAGGTTTGGCATGCGCAGAATAGCTCTTGACTGCGCTTTTAAGCGGATTCATGTAAATGACTTTTAAATGGGACTCGGTAGTTCTGACAGTGACGTGAAGTTGTTCCAACACTAACAAACAGGCCTGATAAGCATCTTGATGCAGGTCTTCCTCTTCTTTTGAGTAGCAGGAAGTCAAGATGGGCAGCTTGATGCTCTGAGAGGACGGGATGTAAGATAAGGTTTGATTGGTGGCAATTTATAAAGGAGGTGCGAGTCACAGCCACAGGGAATCAGTGAAGGTTCTGTAGTTGTGGAGAATTTTGGAAGGTTGGAAACTAGTCTCACAGCTACGTTCTGGTCAGTCTAACCACCTTCAAAGGAAGTCCAGCTAGTAGAGATTTGGCAGGAGTTTGGCAGTTAAGAAAGGACCAGAGATCAGATGCGTATGTGAGCAGCACCGGCGGTGAGAAACGGTTACATTCACCAGACATTTTACTGCTTACTAAACCACACAAAATAAGCATTCTTCTTCAAATCACGCAATGCTAAGAAGGCAGTTTCGGTGGCCAATCAGTTAAGCTTTGTCAAAAGTGAAATTACAGTGCTCCACAAAGTTGAGGGGATCGAATTTTGTGTAATGATGCTCACAGCTTTATAAGAGTTCCCTTATTTCCTGTTATTTGCCTTGAAGTCGTGGGAGATTTTTTTTTTTTGTTCCATGTCCCCCTCTTTCATCTGGCCTCTCTGTCATTCAGCAATTTTATCACTCCAACCTAGACAGAGGAGGCCTTCACTCTGATTTTGGCGGAATGTGGAACTTTCGCTTTGTTGGAAGGGAAAATGGAGAACTCGGGCCTTAAACCATGTCCACTCCTCCATTACAGGAAGCAATTTGGGCCAAAATTAGACCCTTTAATTGTCCATACATGTGCAGAGATTTTGCGTGTGTGTGGTAAATGGCTTACATTTCTGTGAAAAAGGGAACGGGTCATTTAAGGTTTGTGGGGTGGACGACGGAGATTTGGGGGAGGGGGTTTAATACAATGTTATGTGGATGTTGAAAAGAGGTTTGCTGTAGTGGGTCTGCATGGTGGTGATGAAGTTGCAAGTCACTTGTTCTCCCGCTTTTCTGAGGTGAGCTCAGGTAGTGTTATATACCAGTTCATTCATTCATGCTCATGCACTCCAACTCTGATCACCTTGAAGGGAAAAACATACGGCTCTCAGCTTTGATTTTGGAGATTCCTCAATTCCATGTAGAGCACCTGGCCACTACTTGAATGGGAGATCAACTAGGAAAGCTGGGTTGCTGTTACCCGTGTTGTTGGTTGACAAGATGGAATACCGTTCTGTGGTTTGTGGTGATCCAATATCCCAGTGCCACAGTTCTTCAGATGAGATTTGGGGTGCGGCCCTGATTTTAGTGAGTGATTATTTGGCTTTGTGAACACAGCACAGCACAGCACACAGTGCACCACAACGAAATGTGACCTCTCCATTTAACCCATCCGTGAAGGAGCAGTGGGCAGCCAACAAGCGCTCACTGGTTTTGACTTTCTGTTTATAGATGTTCGCCGGAAAAGCATCTCTGTTGTTACAATTTTTTTTAGCGCGTCCTAGTTCCAGTTTCAATCTCACTCTAAAGCACGTAGAGTTTCTTGAAAAGTAAAGTCATTCATTCAGCATTCATTAGCGAGGGTGAATTGTCAGATGATTCATCCACGCCATTCTACTGCAGTCACTTGCTCAGCGTAACCAAGGTTGAAGACTAACATTGTTGTGGTTTAACGTTGCAGTTGTTTGCCCAGGCCAGATGGCAGCTGACACTGTTGAAAGAGCTGAACAAGAGATCTTCATATTTGAGTGCCAAAGAGAGAGAGAGAGAGAGAGAGAGAGAGAGAGAGGGAATTTTCAGCAGCAGTATTCATTGCCATTAGCAGAACGTCCAGTGACTGTGTAAATCTTTCTTAGCGTCCACTCCAAGCAAACTGAATAACACACTCTGGTGATTTTTAGTGGCCCTGTTGGGAAAAAAGTAAACCAACTGACTTTTCCATCGATGAAGACTTTTAAGGAAGCAGACACTTTAATGGTCGCACTTGAGTCACGCTCACCCGTCTCCAACTCTGGTCCAGTCACGGTTCAACTTGAATGCAGTCGTTTCCCAAATTGTTCTTCTCTTTGAGAGTCAGAAGGAGACGCAGTGGGATCTAACCATGATTTTTGTTATAGTGGAACTTGTGTGCATCAGTGACTGTAACTGAACCTCTTAATTGCAGCATGCCATCTCTAGCTGTCTCTCGCTCTCATTCTTTTGAGTGTAGTGCAACGTGAAACCCAAACCACTTCTCGGATGTCCTATTAGAAACTTGCGTGCAATTTTAATAGAGGTTCACTAGGACAAATGTGGAACCTTGACCCTAAAACTAACCCTGACCACACCCCTAAGGGCTAAGCCTCCTCCACTATCTTTCAGTCCTAGCGACGTCCCTATTCAACACACTTTTTCTGGCCGCTACTCCTCCGGCGTGCTAGCTGTACACCAACCACTTGGAGCTACATGGTTTTAGTTCCTCATAAAGTAGACTATATGTGCAACGAGAAACCGAAGTCCAATAGGTTTCCAGTCCAAAAGGTTCCAGTTCCAGTTTCTGGCAGTACCTGTTCAGCTTTGGTACTAATCTGACCCTTATGTATGACAGAAGTAGAGCTTTAAAATGTGTTGCTTTTCTTCCCCACAAAATTTGCTTATCCAAGGTCTTTCACAATAAACGTAAAACAAACAAGAACTAGAACTCAAAGTACTTTAAAAATTAAGCTTAATATTTCCAGTGAGCTCCAGCAGTTCATATTTATTACACAGCTGTACAACACGGTAAAGCTACAAGGTAGGACTTAATGAATTCAGCTTTGGTACTAATCTGAACCAAGTACTTTAGAAGAGGATCTTGCAAATTTGTTGGTTGCTGACAGGTTTTTGACATAACCTGCTTGTGCAGTTTCTTCCAAGACAGATGGAAAAGAAGCAAGAGCTAGTACCCAAAGTAAGTGGTAACTGAAGTTATATATTGCCGTTAGTTCCAGTCCAGTAGGTTCTAGTATTGGTTTCTGATGGTAGCCATTCAGCTTTGGTACTAAAGCGACTCTAAATCTTTTTGCTTTCTTTCATCATATATTTGAAACAAGAACAAGAACCAGGATCCAAAGTACCTTTGGCTGTGGAAAGTTTTGACTTCATGCTTTTTATATGGTGGAAATTGTTGGTGAGCATGTTTTTCCAGTTACAGTTTAAGAGGGGAAAAAAAATGTAGAGGTTTGTTAGAAAATGTGTGGGGAAGATGTGCAAGTTTTTAGCCATAACTTGATGAAGGTGTTGGGATTTAATTTCTGTTGGCCTCGAATCCATCAACATGAACAAATTGTTGCAAAGGAGCCTGATTGGTGTTCCTGCGTGCTTATGGAGCCCCGGAGCCATAAAGTAAAGCTGTTGGAGTTTATATTGGAACGCGGCAATCAGCGTATCCTGAGAGGAACTCTAGCAACTTGCTGTGTAACCCCATTATGTTCTCTTAAGATGTATCGCGAGGATGTTTGTCGAAGGATACAAATGAAAATGAACATTTTTGAGGGAGCTAAAGCAGCGAAAAGAGAGGGGAAACTAATGGGAAATGCTGGGATAATCCCTTTCAAATGAGTATCCAGTTTCTTAAGTGCTCGCTTAAGTCGTTGGGTTTAACCACTAAATACTGTTTTTGGAGTCTTTAAATCTGGCCATTGTTCTGGGCAGTATATTTTGTTCCACATGGCTGCATGTGACACACACACAGATTTTTCACCATCTGAAAATGACGACTCTAATTGGCCATTAGTGGGAACAGTCTCTTGGTGTCTGGTTGGGGAGCTACTACACAGCGGAGGAACTGCCAGGGTTTATTATAAAGTTCTGCGAAACACATGTTGAATCTCACGTGGGTTTTTTTTAGCTCGGCCTGGATGCTTTGATGCAAGTGAAAGAAGAGTTTATTTTCTGTCGTGTTACACCAAATGAAGTGGGTTCTGGTCAGTAGGCAAAGATCTGAGATGTTTGAAATGTATAACTTTTGTAGCTTTGCTATTTGCTGTAGACTTGTTCCAGATGATCAGCTTGTATCCATGTGACCTATTTGTTAAGAAGCAATGGGCAGCTTTTGCAAGCTCCCAGGTAGCAGTACCTTGCTCATGAGTACCTCCGTGGTACCTTTACTGGTCTTAAACTTGAACCAGCAACCCTCTGGTTATGGGGCCAACATCCCCGCTACCAGCTGCCCCAGACCTCTGCATTTGACCCATCTATGAAGGAGCAGTGGACAGCATTTCTTGGCAGCATCTGGGGAGCAGTGCCTGGGGGACGGTACCTTGCTCATGAGTACCTCAGTGGTACCCTTACTGGTCCTAAACTTGAACCAGCAACCCTCTGGTCATGGGGCCAATGTCCCCACTACCAGCTGCCCCAGACCTCTGCATTTGACCCATCTATGAAGAAGCAGTGGACAGCATTTTCTGGCAGCATCCTGGGAGCAGTGCCTGGGGGCGGTACCTTGCTCATGAGTACCTCATTGGTACCTTTGAATCAGACTTGAACTGGCAATCTTCCCATCACTGTTATGCTACCAACTCCCCTAGACTCCTTAAATTCATCACAGTCGGACGCTAAGTGACATGGAAGTGAGTGATTATTTGTGACTGTGAACACACCACAGCACACAGTGCACCACAGCCAAACATGACCTCTGCATTTGACCCGTCCATGAAATAGCAGTGGGCAGCTGACATGGGCAATGCCTGAAGAAGCAGTGCTTGGGGACCCTAACCTTGCTCATGAGAATCTCAGTGGTACCAGTGGTCCGGGATTCAAACCAGCGACCTTCCGATCATGGGGCAAACACCCTGACCATTAGTCTACTAAGTGGAGTGCATGGAAAACTAGGCCTAGCAGACGTAACCCAGTAGATAATCCAGCTAAAGCTGAGCAGGTTTGGTCCTGGCCAGGACTTGGATGGAAGACAGTTCGCTCCGTGATCGGAAGATCGTCAGTTCCAATCCCACAACCGGTAAAGGTACCACTGAGGTACTCATGAGCAAGGTACCGTCCCCAAGCACTGCTCCACGGGTGCTGCCCGTATCAGCTGCCCACTGCTCCTTCATAGATGGGTCAAATGCAGAGGTCACCTTCGGTTGTGGTCCACTGATAAATAATCGCTCACTTTCACTTTCACACGAAACAGGTTTGTGCCGCCCTTTTACGGCGTGCAGCTCGGTGTGCTCTTCTAGAACGTCTTGTCAGGACATTGTTGTGGTTCCGTCTGTGGTCACCAGCGTGAGTGTGTTAAGCTGTCTCCGGGTTTCCACAGAGGCGTGTGGGTGTGGTGTCTGTTTGAAAGAGAGACTGCAGCAGCTGGTGTACAGCTGGTTTGATCGTTATCTGCTTTTTGGTTTAACCAAACCTGGAGCACGGACCTCGTATAAAACAGCTAGAGGAGGAGTAACACACTGGGGAAGGTGGGAGACCACACACACACACACACACACACACACATCTATACATACACCCGGCTGCACATACGTTCATACATATGGATGTACCAACACCCGGACACATAAAAATAAAAAAAACAGCCACATACACAGTATGCACATACCCCAACGTGTGTGTTTGCGTTGGGCTGCGCGGTCCCTCTTCTCGCGGCTCTGTCCGACCCGTTACACACACATACGCACACGCACACACACACACACACACACAGACTGTCCCGGTTTGCCCTAGGCCGGTAGCTGTGACGTGGTGCGGTGCGGTGCGGTGTGTGTAACGGGTCGGACGGAGCCGCGAGCAGAGGGACCGCGCAGCCCAGCGCAAACACACACGCCGTCCAAAGAAAAGAGGCTCCGTGTTTTGGAAGCAGCAGAGTGTCTGTGTGGAAAAGCAATAAAGCACAGTAACGCTGGGGAGAGAGAGGCAATGATGAGATATTTAATGGTTTGCGCAGGCACACACTCACACATACACACATTCACACCAGTGTGCAAACACTATTTTGCTTGTTCAACCACACACACACACACACACACACACACCCCAGTGCTGTGGTGTGAATCACTTTCTCACCAGTCCATATTCCCAAACTAAAAGTGGGCGTGTAAAGAGCGCTGAAGCTCAGCCTCGGTACTGATGATGCGTGGCACTGAGAAGATCAGCGAGCCCAGATGCTGAAGGTCGACAGTTTCGTTGAACGTTAGTCGCCGTCACGACACGGACTGTTTTAATTGGTAATCTCTTTTGGATATAGCTGTGTTGCAAAAAGCTCAGAGATGATGATGTGATGGCCAAAGAAAGCCATGTCTCGTATTTTTGCTTCTTCCAGCGTTTGTTTAAACACTTACACGTTTTCAACACTGATGGTTTCATATCTGCTGTGATTTATGATGTGCATGTAAATGTATATATTTCATGTTTTTCTCGCCTCCTGTGTTTCTCCTCCCCTCTCCTCTCCTCTCCTCCTGATGTTCCTCTCCTCTCCTTTCCTCCTGTGTTTCTCCTCTTCATTCCTCTCCTTCTCCTCTCCTTCTTCTCTCCTCTTCTCCTGATTTTTCCTCTCCTCTCATCTCCTCTCCACTCCTCCTGTTTCTCCTCTCCTCCTGTGTTTCTCCTCTTCTTTCCTTTCCTCTCCTCCTGTGCTTCTCTTCTCCTGATTTTTTATCTCCTCTCCTCTTCTCTCCTCTCCTTTCCTATCCTCACCCTCTCCTCTCTTCCTGTTTCTCCTCACCTCTTCTGCTGATTTTTCATCTTCTCACCCTCTCCTCTCTTCTTCTCTCCTCTCTTCTCCTTTCCTCTTCTCTCCTCTTCTGTCCTCTCTTCTTCTCTCGTCCTGTGTTTCTCCTCTTCATTCCTCTCCTCCTGTGTTTCTCTTCTCCTGATTTTTCATCTCCTCTCCTCTCCTCACCCTCTCCTCTCCTCTTCTCCTGATTTTTCATCTTCTCACCCTCTCGTCTCTTCTTCTCTTGTCCTGTGTTTTTCCTCTTCATTCCTCTCCTTCTTCTCTCCTCTTTTCCTGATTTTTCCTCTTCTCTCCTTTCATCTCCTCTCCACTCCTCCTGTTTCTCCTCTCCTCCTGTGTTTCTCCTTCTTCTCTTCTCTTCTTTCCTTTCCTCTCCTCCTGTGTTTCTCTTCTCCTGATTTTTCATCTCCTCTCCTCACCTGCTGTGTTTCTTTTCTCCTCCTGTGTTTTCTTCCCTTTCCTTCCGTAACCCTTCCCCTCTCCTCTTTTCCTGCCTGGTCTCTCCTCTACTCCTATTTTTCTCCTCTCCCCCGTCTGTTCTTCCCTCCTCTCCTCCTATTTGTTGTTCTCTCCTCCTGTCTTTCTTCTCTCGTCTCCTGCTCCTTTTACGTCTATCCTCTCCTGTCCTCCTGTCTGTTCTTTCACTCCTCTACTCCTGCGTTTACTCCTCTTCTCTTCTCCACTTTTTTCTCTTCTCATTTCCCGCTCCCTCTCTTCGCCTCTTCTCCTCTTTGTCTTTTCCTCCCCCCTCTGAACTCTCCTCCTGTCTTTTCGGCAGTTCTCTCCCTTCCTCTTTCCTCTATTCTCTTGTCTACTTCCCTACGTTCATCTCCTCTCCCCTTTCCCCTTCCCTTCTTTGTTCGTCTCTCCTTACCTTTTTCATGTCTTTTCTCCGTTCCTCACACCTCTCTCTTACTGCCGTTCACTCTTCCTTCATCCCCCTATTTCCCTCTTGCTCTCCCACTTTGGGATGTAATCTCTCCCTGCCCTTCTCCTTCCTCCCTTCCTCCCTCCCTCCTCCTCCTCCTCCTCCTCCTCCTCTCCTCCTCTTTATTTTTCTTTGCCCAAGGGGCTATAGCAAATGAAGGGAGTCCACTGTGCATCACTTACCCTGTTGACATGTGGTAGCAATTTCCCCAGGTTACTTTAAGCCTACACACACACACACACACACACAGACACACACACACACACACACACACACTCGCAGCGTGTGTAAGAAGTCAAACATAAACATTGCCGTGTCATTTAGGCTGACTGCAGCATCCTCCAGGTTGGACCTCGTCCACTCCCGTCTGCATTCTTGGTGAAAAACCGCCAAGCCAAATTCTCCAATATTTTAGTGCAGCTTTTCATCCATCTGTCCTCATCCGTTGTTTATGAGGCACATCCATATACCCCAGCGGAAGCTCTCTCTCTTTCTCTCTCTCTCTCTCTCTCTCTCTCTCCAGCATTTTCTCACTCCATCTCTCCCTCCTGCCCCCGCCACCGTGAGGAGAGGAAGAGAAGGAGGCTGGAGTCCAGCAGCTCCTACCTTTCCTCTCCTCATCAGTCACCTGCGGGAAAACACCTTCCCTAAGGTTGGCTTCGTAAGGACAGAGGATCCTTTACTACACTTTTACCACCTTTTACCTCTTTTACTTCTTCTAATGAAATCCTGCAACTTCTAATAATAATAATAATACTACTACAGGACAGTGGACAGTGAGAGTAGGAAACAACGAGGAGCACTTTCCCGCCAGTCTGGCATGTGGTAGCAATTTCCCCACGTTACTTATACACCCACCCACAC
>JAVGVS010001273.1:0-25966 GCA_032718565.1 Distichodus sexfasciatus
ATAAAGAAAGAAGTTTCTTAGTAACTATTTTGCATCACAAAACTTTCGTTATAGCGTTTACACTTGAAAGATGCTCAGCAAACATGTCCAACTTCTACACCTTTTACCCAACCCCAGGACTCGAAACGGCTCTGGCCTACACGAAAAATGCCGAAATGCCGGAATCATTCGCCGTACTCGGAACGGCTCTGGCCCACAATTTTTTGCCAGTGCTGACAGTGAACCGACTGTGCCACGACTCAGCCAGAATCGGCCCAAATGTGTTTGCTAACTGGGATGATGAACAGCTGCGTTTATTTTATTCCTTGTAACAGCGTAGCAGCATTTCCCCAGTAAACGCTGCGAGGGCTCTTGGGATCGGTTCGCAAAGCGTTCGTCTGAGTCACTAAACGAGTGTCTGAGAACCGAGAGTTGGATTCATTCATCGAACTGGTTCACCGAGTCACCGAGTTAGAGACAAGTATCTCCCTTCACTTACACAGCAACCGAGTCTCACGATGAATCAGGTGCTCGGTCGTTCGGGTGTTCTCGGCTCCAGGAGCAAGTCTACGAACGCAAAAGTGACGAACAAAAGAATGAACGTAAAAGTGATAAGACAAGCACTGACGGAACATGAAAAATAAATCCGAAATCGCGGGAGATGCTTTTGGATGTTGAATAGCCAGAGATCAGTTTTAAAAACGTTTTAAAATAATTAAAAAAATCGATTAGTTAAGACTTACGAATCGGTTCGACCTGTTCACTAAAAACGAGTTAAAAGAAGGATTCGTTCGCGAATGGGCCACCACTAGTCCCCGTCCTCCATCATCCCCTCACACTTTTCCCGCGCAGCGGCCCGGCACCACAGACTCAATTTTACGTTTTTTTCATTTAAACTCTTTTAAACATGGTAAGTCTGTTTTTATAAACCCACACATGTGAAAATAACACACTAAGAACGAGTTTATGAATCTTTTTGAGAGTCTTTTTGGAGATCTCTGGGCCAACGTTAGCGGCCTCCACTGCGTGTTACAACTTGCTGTTAGTTTTAATCGATTTAGTTTCATTAATACCACACCTATTTTTAGTTTGTGTGTGTATTGTTCATTATTAATTATATCTGTGCTAGATGTAGATAATTATCATGAAAATGTAGTTTTTTAGTATCTACCTCGCCTCAGAAATGGTTCTTAGTCTTACTGAGGTGAATGTGTGCTAGCTTTGTTAGCAATTGCGCCACAGCAGAACGTTAAACCGTCACATTTGACTACAGTTATAATAATATGATTAGTATTTAGAGGGTAATGTGGGAAACGTGATTTAAAACGAGTTAAAGAGTAAGCACTGCACACAGTTTTCTTGTAGACGTGACGCAGTTTTATTGGTTTCAGATTATGGATAACTAAGTAGTGTTTTCCTGAATCCTGACTAACTTAGTTGAGAAAGCTTCTTCCAGCGTCTCATAAGTCGCATTTTACTCTCTACTTACGATTTTACCTGTTAGTATCTGAAGTCTTTTAAACTTTTGGTATTGATACGGTTATGTCCAGAATATGATGTAAAAATAACTAAGGTTGAGGAGCGTCCACAGTTGTCTTGTACGAAGTGAGGCAGATTTGCGTGTTTCAGGTTATGGAGTAGTTTTCTTGATTTCTGCTGAACTTAGTTGAGGTTTTTTCCAACGCCTCATAAATCACACTTTATTTTGTAGTTCGGTTCTCACATGTTTTAAAATGTCCTTAAAGGTTTTATTTGTGCCACATGATGTTTGAGGTGGAAATAAAACGCCATTTTCAGGTGCTTTTTTTCCAGAGAAATTAGAGAAATTGGAGAAATGATGGAATTTGGAGTCAGAGTAGTGCCATATATATTTGGGTATTTACACCCGTAAAAAGAAAATCGCACGGAACACAATTTTCATTCGCAAGGTACTTTACAGAAACACGTGTTACGTGATATGTACTTGTATATGAAGCTTTGTGAATGAACTTGAAAAACATTCTGCAAATGCATGTCAATATTTTTTGGAAATGGGAAACCAAACATCTTCATAAAAATATTTTTTACGAAGATAGACTGACTTTCAAGTACAAAACCTGTATTACAAATCTCCAAACTGCTCTTGCGCTCTTGATCCCCCCCCCCCCAAAAAAAATAAATAAATAAAAAAAATTAATAAATAAAATAGTGGAGTATATGCCATTTTCTGCAGTATGGTATCATTATTTATTACGCGCCTCAATTCAAATGCAACCAGTCAGATGCATCTATTTTAAAAAAAGAAAAAGAAACATTCTGCTGTATTGCCGATTTTGCACCATGAAACGTAAGATAACTAACTACAAGATCGTTGTCTAGCCAAAAACTAAATATATGGTTAAGAACGATAAATATACATGATATGATGTATTTGTGTACCTATCTGGTATTTGTTTGTGTGGGTGTATTGTTTAATTATAACAGTGGTGTAATTTGACATAATAAATCATCATTGATTTTATATAGCATCTGTCTATGGGCATTGTGTTGAGCAAGCATTCGTTCTATGCTATATGGTAAGTAATTTTAGTGATGTTGATATCGAAGTGTAAAGATTACAGTGGGACAATTCCAGTTTATCCATGAATGGATACAACATAGTCAACATTACAGCATAGTGATAATTCAAATACATTAGGTATTTTACATTCTTTAGAAAGCACTGTCTTGGAGGTGCAAGTAATGAAGAATTCGGGAGTATAAATGATAAAAATTAATATTAGTCAAATGCATGTTTCTCTCTCAATACTGTTGAACCGTAACCTGAACTAAAGGATGAGGTCAGAGGAACGTCCATATATGGTCTTTGACCTCTTGGGAGAGGGGGAGAGCCCCACAACAGGCCACGAAGGGGATTTTTAGAGGAGGCCTGAAAGTTGAATATGGCTGTTTATCAAGGATGCCCAAAAATCAGTTTATCAAGTGTGAAAGCCTGGTAACCTAGGAGTGAACCGGTAAAGTAATCAGGAAAAGAAGATCTTGGGTCAAAGGATCATAGGAAGAGTGCTTTTGTTAGGGCGCTGCTCAAGATCATGTGTCATTATGGTATTAGGCAGAAAACATCATCGGAGCTAGAAGCTAAGAAGCCCTCAATAATTATATTTAAGGAGTAATTATGTACTTATGGAATTATGGTAATGACGTTTAAAACTTGTTTCGAATGTGGGCTCTGTTCGTATAGGGGGATCTGGTAAAGTAAATCACAATGTCAAAATATAACTGCAAGCAGTGATTACGGGGGCCATGCAGTTTGCAACTTTATCAGTTTTTTATGAATTGAAGTACATATATGTTGAGATTTGATATCTTTCATCTTTTTTTCTACGTATTTACGGTTCAAAACTTATTAGGCTAACTTTAAAATAGTTTATTATGGCACCAATAAGTTGGTTATCGACTTTGAAGTGAAGCTTTGCAGCCATATAAAGAAATACCTGAAAAATGGGCTTAATAATTACTATAACAGAGGGTCTAAAAACTGTAAATTATAGTAAAGTTTCCTTATTCAAACATATGTCTTGCTGAATTTGTTTCAAAGTATTGATTTGCATAATACAGCCATATGAATAGGTAAACGAAAAATGTGCTCAATAACTATTAAAGAAGAATATGCTGAGATTTAAATAATACGATTTCATATTATGAAAATTAGCAGTAGCTCACTCAGAGCTAGATTTCTATGATATTCAGTGTGTGGCATTGCATTACTATACGAAGCTGAGCACATTTATTTAAAAAAATACAGCCAAATGAAAACCTAAATTAAAAATATACTCGATAATAATTAAAGAAGAATGTCTTGGGATTCAAATAATACCAGTTACATGCAGATTGGATAAAAATCCAGGATCTAGTTGACTAGTTATGCCGATTAAAGAAAAATCCAATATGGGAAAAATATATAGGAGGGTTTATTATGATTCGTCTTGAACTAAGAAATAAGATGGTATAAGATTTTTAAGAATCGGAGCTACGATTCACAAGTTATTACGGAAACGCATAATAGCTTATTAGCGCCACCACGTGGTAGAGTGGTGCAATTACTTTTTTTTGCCTGAATAGTACGTGAGATTTAAACTGTTGAAAAATAAGGGCAAAGTGGCTCAATTATTTTTTCTTCAGTGTTGGGTAGAGTCAAGGACCTACCTGCCAAATTTCAAAGCTGTTGCCCACCCAGACCCGAATTTCTATGACACTCGGTGTATGGGTTTGCAGTCCTACGCCAAGCTGAGCCCATTTATTTGCATATTACATAAAAATGAAGACCTAAATTAAAAATGTGCTCGAGGACAATTAAAAAAGAGTGTGTTGGGATTCAAATGATACCAGTTGCATGCAGATTGGACAAAAATCCAGGGATGAGTTCGAAAAATATGGGATTTCATTTTATGCAAATTATCGAAAAATCAAATATGGCAGAAATAGATGCGAGGGTCTAAAAAATTTGTCTTAAACCAAAGAATAAGATAATGTAAGATTTTTGAGAAACAGAGCTACGGTTAACCACTTATTCGACGAAACGCTAATTTTTTTTTTTTTTTTGGAAAATTGCAAAATAGCTTATTTTGGTGCAATTCTTTTTTCCCTGAGTAGTGGGAGGGGTACCGGACCTACCTGCCAAATTTCAAAGCTGTAGGTCTTACCGTTTTTTCTCCACAAAAAGACCATAGGACCGGAGGCTCGCAAGAAAGGGCACGAGTGGGAATCACTTGGAGATTTCTGTTCCGGGGGAATCTTTATATGCTTAGGATGTCAGTTATCCATTAAATGCTCATGAGCCAGGTGAAGCCCAAAACACCCCATGGTGGAAGAAGGTGATTAAGTTATATGTAATTATGCATCCTCTAGGGGATAATATAGGAAGATAAAGTTTTGAATAATGCATTAGGGGTGGAGAGTTATATGTTTGAATACTGCTCTTATTGGTCAAAAGCCAAAAAAAGGGGGTGTAATCCAAAAAAAGGGTGTTGTCTTTGAGGGTCTATTTAACCTGAGTACAATGTTAACAAGGGTGTGCAGAACAGCTGATCACTGTTTACACTAGCCATGATGTTGTCAATAAACAACATCTCATCTTTTTGACTGCGGCTGATTTTTGGGGGGTTTCGCTTTCAATTTTCCACAACACAAGTCAATCTGGAAGCTCATTCTCTTGAATTAAAAGCAAGTGATCATTACATAGCCATATTCATTGTGTTGGGTTTGCATTGCATTGTGCTTACCCAAGGCCCCTTTCCCTGGTATAAGAAACTTAATATGAACATCTTTCTGGTACATCCCATCTCTTTCCCTTGATGAGGTCTGATAAAATGGTTATAGGAGAGGATTGCTGAGAATATTACTTTCCATCAGGCCTCATAACTATGACAAATCTGGGAGATTTTAAATGAGAGACATATGGACAATATAATTGAAAATATTTTAACGAGTAATGACACTTTACAGCAATGCCTTTTTTCTCTACAATTGATCTGAGTAATGTCATGTTGATTCTAGCCCTAGTCTGTTTTCGGTCTTGGTCTCGGTCTTGGTCTTGACCAGCCTTGGTCTTAGTCTCGCCTTAGCGTGTCTTGGTCTTGGTACCCTCAAGTCTCGGCAGTGTCTTGGTCTCGGTTTAGGTGGTCTTGACTACAACACTATAGATTAGAACTTGCAATAGCGCAAGAGCAGTTTGGAGATTTGTAATACAGGTTTCGTACTTAAAAACCATCCTATCTTCGTAAAAATATTTTTATAAAGATGTTTGGTTTCACATTTACAAAAAAATGTGACATGCATTTGCAAAATGTTTTTCAAGTTCATTCACAAACTTTCATATACAAGTACAGATCACGTAACACGTGTTTCTGTAAAGTATTTTGCGAATGAAAGTTGTGTGCCGTGCGAGCAATTTTCTTTTTACAGGTGTAAATTGAGAAATACACATACAAATATATACGGCACTATTCTGACTCCATAATGGAATCACTCAATATTGAGGAAACCATTAGAGAAACACCTTGTAATGTGCATTTCTTTCCTTCACAGGCACGTGTTCTGGGGACAGCGCTCAGTTATATAACTGAAAAGGCACTTTCCCTGCTGAGTGACTTCGCCTGTGCGTGCCTGCGTGCCTACGTGCGTGCGTGGGTGCGTAGGTGCGAACTTGAGTTTGAGGACACGCCCCTGCAACTGCCTGTACTCGGGCGCATGCTCGAGCGTATGCTCGAGCCTGTGGTCGGGTACGAACTTGCGAGCGAGGCCGCGCCCGCGCTCGCACACGTGCTCGAGCGCGAGCTTGCGGACGCGCTCGAGCAGAACCTCAAGCGCGTGCTCAAGCGTTTACTCGCGTACCTGATCGAGCGCTTGCGCAAGCGCCTGAATGCGCGCGTGGCAGTATGCAAGCAAAAATGCAGACATGCACGCAACCGCACGATCGCATGCATGAGAAAGCACGTGCTCAAATGCAAGCACTGGTGCGTGCTTCAGTGCAAGCGCGCGCATTTGTGTGTGCTTTGGTTCGTGCGTGCGTGTGTGCAGGTGGCCCAAAATGAGAGGGATTCCTCCTCCATGGCGGGACAGGGACCGGACCTCCCCAACCAGGTCAGTCTCTTCTGTAGCTTCTGTAACAACACTTTATTAGGGCTGTGCGATATGATGAAATATATTGGAATCGTAGCAGAATCACTTGTGCTCAAACACCCAAGTCACAAGCACTGTTTACAAGTCTACAGTGAATTCTAAGATTACAAATATATGCACTCTTCCATTAGTAAGAAAATTGTTCATTTATCACAATCGAGGTAAAATGTTCAATTACCTGTGATATTTTATTTCTACATGGTGCACCTTTAATACCATATACAATGCAATGCCTTTATTATGACACATTATAAATATGTTTTATGTCTTTATATCATTGTGAAACGACCTTGAGATACTATAATAATAAAAATAATTTACATTTACATTTACAAGTTACATACAGTACATTTCATATCCTTATCATGAGGCAAGTTTGGCTTTGAGAAATGCACTGTATAAATGGAAATTATTAGGGGTCCATGCAGTGCACCTGCTGGAAAACCAATTGTTTCGTGCAGATTAAAAATTATTTTTATGCCTTAAAACGTGTTGTGAAGCAAAAACTGTAAGACCTACAGCTTTGAAATTGGCAGGTAGGTCCCGTACCCCACCCACTACTCAGGCAAAAAGAAATTGCACCCCTCTGCCAGTTGGTGGCGCTATAAAACACTTTAAAGACCATAAGTGTAGGCTGAGCACCGTATTCCTAACTGTCTCTCTTTCTATTTCTAGTTTACTATATATTTTATACTCCGCTTCTAGTTCATATTCTATTTACATATTTATTCTATGTGCCATATTTGTTCTTTGTCCTGTTTAAACTGCAGCCACATTGTTTCATCTCTCCGTCTACTTGTACAGTATATAGCGAAGAAGACAGTTCAGCTGGACTTGACTGACTTTTTGTGCCTCATTTTCATAAATTCTAGTTGCATAATACTCTCAATTTCTTTCTTAAGAATAATTAAGAAAAATGTTACTAAATTAGGTGAATGAGGCTCAAGTCTGTAGGTGTGTGTGATAAGAACCCCTTTGTTGATGTGTGTATCCTCTCATCTCAAACAGAATCCTGAATTAGACCTCAGTGGTGAGGAAATACCCGGAAACGTCCACAGAGACGGACCTGATTTGTCTGGCGTGGAAGAGTAACTGCAGAAGGACTGTCAAAAATTGTTCACCTGCCAAGTGTTTGACCAGTTGGTTAATTATTTTTGTTCTATATGTTGCACTCAACTGTGTCCCTTGTAATTAAATGCTAAAAGCTCAGACTGTGATAATCTTATTTTTCACATGAAGCCTTTAAATCAGTTCCATGTTAAAATGATTTTTTAGTGGAAACAGCTATGGGTACAATCATACATTGAGTTAAAGCTGCCGAACTCTGCTCCTGGTGATGGAAGCTTTGCAGTTAGTTCCACATGGAACCAAAGACACCTGCTACTACATGTTAGCAACATTAAATGAATTTGAGAGCCAAGACATGCAGAGTTGAGGTCTAAACTTCACCAGGAGCAGAGTGTGCTTTGTGTAGACATTCTTGAGCAAACTGTACGATAAATTCTTCCAAACGTTTGTGATTTTTTTTGAGAGAAAACATAAGCCAGTTTTAACATTTCAATAACGTTTTATTGAAAGGTCCAAATTCATAAATTTACGGGGCACCGTCTTCAATTCAGCCAAAACCACAGGTGAAATTTGCCAATACTACAATATTATACTTTAAATGTGATTTTTAGGCAAACAATATAGACGGTGTTAGTTTTAGTAGCCCATTACTCCGCATTAAAGAGGAAAACTGTGTTTAATAGTCTAATGGCATCACAGAAAACTTTCCCTAATGAACGAGAAAGAAAAAGGAACTTTGTGGTCGTCGTCACCTTGGGTAGGAGTGTGCTTTAGGACAGTTCAGCAACCTAGGGTGGGAGTTAAGGGTCCTGAGCCTGATTGCTTGGTTCCTCTGTTTTGATTCAATCACAAAACCCTTCTCCCTCCTCTTCCACATGGTGGACTGAGGACCAGTGTTGTGCAAGTTACTTCCAAAGTGTAATACACTCTACATTACTACGTTACTGGCATCCAGATGTAATCCGCTACCTTACAATATCACTGTCTCAGAATTGTAATCGTTACATGACTTATGTCACTTTTCTGCTACTTTCACCAAAATAACTGTGAAGATGTAACTTGACATTCTAATGTGAGAAAAATATTGCAGATCATGACATGACCAGTAGAAGGTGATGTTTTGTAGCATAATGATTATGTACTGACCAGGCTACAAACAATATGATTAATATAACTGGCAAAGTAAGGGCTTAAGAGACAATTCAAGAAACATTAACGGCCAAAATGAAACATGACCAGAATCTGAATAACATCATCATAGAGGTGGAATAAATACTAAGTCTAGGCTTGTTCATCATTAAACAAAACAATATCCCACATTAATGCTTACTGTAATGACAAGATGCATTTTTCTTACGGTTGTCATTCCTTTATTCTCGTTGAATTCGAGAGATTCTCAACATAAGTCATGCGTAATGCTCGAGCTGTGTTTTCAAATCGCTCTTGCTGTTTCTCGACGTTGATAGTTCTTCAGGGTTTGGTCAAAGATAGCTCTAAAGCACTCTTCTTGTCCTTATCTCTGACGAACTCAAAAGGAGCCTAATACTCAAACGTCCACCTCGCCAAAGTACCGTCCTCTGCCATCTCACCGGAGAAGCAAGCCTTATGTGATGCACTGTGCAAGGGGCTCAACTGACCACCATCAGGAAGTACAACAATCGCGCATTTTTATTATCACAGATAATTCATATGAGCTCTCGGGGTCTTGCTGTTTTTAAACAAATACATTCTTGGTTAAAAGTGCTTTGTAACGCACGCGTGAACATGTACTGAGGTTAAAATATTATTGAAACTTGATAAGTAGTGTCAGCAAAAAGTAATCCGTTACTGTAACTGTTACTTTTGTAATGCGTTACTCCCAACCCTGCTGAGGACCTAGGTGGTTTTATACTTCTACTAGGTGGTACTATAGGGTTAGGTGCAGTCCTTCAACTGCTATATTACAACTTTTTAATGTGACTGCATAATTATTTTTTGCTATGATATAATCACTTCATTAAATAAAAACAAAATTAAATAAATACAACGGACTGTTAGCGTAGTTGTAAGTCGAGATTGAAAGAAACGTAAAAATATAAATTATCATTTGGAAATTCAGGTGTAAATTAGTATTATTTAATCTCATCATTTTAATAAGGCTGAACTCATGATTAAACTGACTGAGTTCAGTAATGCTCCACAAATGCCACACAAATAAATATTTTGCAGATTTGTACGGTCGTGGGTTTTTCATTATATGCGCGTGATTCCCACAAGGCATCGATTTCAGATTTTGCACTTGTTCTGTCTCGGTATGTAAAATTATTTTTGTCCTTTTCTTTGAAACATATACTTATTACTAATCGCTATTTTCTGTAAACATACAGTGTCAAAGTGATAATGATAACTCTTAATACGTGTGGTAGTGGTTTTGAACTTTTTCTGCTGCATTACTCTGCGCGTGCGTAATTCTCACGAGGCAAGCAGCGTCTTTAGATTTTTGCGTTAGTTCTTTCTATTTGAATGTGTTTGCCGTGTGTATGATAACGTTTTACCACCTTCAAATTAATATGATGCTTCTTCATCTTGTGCAGGAAAGAAAACGTGATTGTGTGTTTATTAAACGTGTAAGATCTAACTATTAAATTATAATTATAAGGTTAATAAACTATAACTTGTGTTTAATCTACCTGTCGCCGTTCCTCTTTCTACGTCATCTTTGGTTTTTCTGTAAAAACTGTCTGTAGTGTGCCGTCAATCACTATACCAGGAGCCATCGGCTAATAGGATTCGCAGCTGCCAAAACCCCGCCCCCAAACTGCCAAAACCGCGCCCCGTTTCAAACCGCGAGCGCAGAAATCTCACTTGAGCAAAAAAGCCGCTCGTCGGTAATCTGCTTCGCGCGCGAGGACATTTAACACATCGAGAGGAAAAAAGACGCAGATGCAGGTAATAATGCAAAGTGTAATTTATTTAAGTTCAGGTAATATCCACAAATAGAATCCCCCTCGCTCTCTCAGGAAAAAGGCAGTCCCATTCTCACAGCCGAGGCCAACATAAACAGAGAGAACGGCAGGTATGCGCTAATGGGCTAGCGGAGAAACAGTCCAACTCACAGTGATTCGCCTTCGCGATCAGCTTCCAGGTCCAAGGCTCGCAGCGGCAATGTAACGGCAGGCTGAGGAGACAAAGGGGGATCACATACACACACCAGAGACGACGACCACGACAAACAATCGGTTCGGACTGGTTAAATAGCGTGGCTACGTTAACTAGCACCAATGAGGAAGTGACACACAAACGGGAGTTAATGAGAGCCACAATACAAGGCCCAAGACTATTCACTGTTTCCTTAAGAAGTCGCGGAGGAATACAATCTGAAGGACAGTAGGAGGGTCCCAAGTGCTTAATTATTTGGGTAACAGACGTGAGGGTCACCATCTCAAACTTATCAAAGACCACTGGGCATTTAAAACATACAGCAGGATCAGAGGCAATTGGAGAGGACTGTGACCTAGCAGCAGCAGAGTGTTAAAAAGAAATTCAATTCAATTAAAATTTATTTATATAGCGCTCTTAACAACAGTCATTGTCACAAAGCACTTTACATATAACCAGCCTAAACCCCCAACAAGCAAAAGATCAAGATGAGTTGTTACTTATTTAAAGAAGCAAAGATAGAAAAATAGTCCAAGGGATATTTCGAATCCCGGGTTGTTGCTGGGCCACTTGCAGGACCCTCTCAGCAACATGAAGCTGAAATTAGTTCAGTATTGTGCTGCTAAGTCAGCAGAGGTCCATAGGGTCCAGTCCCAGTTGGTTTCATGATGATGTCCCCATGGAGTCCTGGCGCGGGTTCAGCGGGTCAGGATCAGTTCGGGAGGGTTGACAAGGTCAAGCGTCAGCTCAGGATGTCTCCAGGGACTCCTGGTGAGTTCAGTTGGTCAGCATCAGCTTGGTAGGGTCGAGATGGTCAGTGTCAGCTCGGGGCAACTCCATAGAGTCCCAGTGAGGGTTTGGTCAGCCAAGCGTCATCCCAGGATCAGCTCGGGAACAGCTCGGAAAAAGAAGAAGAGAGAGGAGAAAGTTAAGTGCCCTAACCTGACCTCCGGCAGTGCTAGATTAACTATGGCAGCCTAGCTAAGAAGGGAGAGCTGGAAGGTAACGCAGACATGAGGGCTTCCAGGGGTCTTGGCATCACACCAAACCACCGTCTGCAAACTTGAGCGATCAGCAGAGTGGTAGGATGACAGTACCAATCCCCCCTTTCACCTTTAATCTCAAATGGCCATGAACCCCCAGATCTCACCTTTAACTAAGAAAAAGGGACTTTAATATCCAAAAGACTGACTAAACAAGTAAGTCTTAAGCCTTGAGTTAAAAGCAGAGATTGTTTCTGAGCTCTGAACACTAGTAGGAAGTTTATTCCACAGTTGTGGTGCTTTATGAGCAAAAGCTCTTCCCCCCACGGTAACGTTCTTTATTCTAGGTATTACTAAAAGATCTGCGTCTTGCGATCGAAGCGTACGCGCCGGATTGTAAGTGCAAATGAGGTCACTCACATACTGCGGTGCAAGACCATTTAGAGCTTTATAGGTCAAGAGAAGTACTTTATAGTCGACACGAAATTTTACTGGTAGCCAGTGGAGTGAGGATAGAATTGGGGTGATATGATCATATTTTTTAGTTTTAGTGAGGACTCTGGCTGCTGCATTCTGAACTAGCTGGAGTTTATTTAACAACCTATTTGGACAACCGGAGAATAAGACATTACAGTAATCGAGTCTTGAGGTAATAAATGCATGAACCAGTTTCTCTGCATCTTGAAAGGATAGCACGAAACCAAGGATTGTGGCAATTATTAGACACCATAGTAAATAAAAACTGGGTTTTTGCAGCTTTCACAGCTTTCTGGTATTCAGCCAAACTGTTTTTTAAAATGCCCAATGAAACGTGTAGCCGATCTTTTTTCCACTTTCTCTCTGCGCATCTACAAGTGCGTCTGAGAGCACGAGTGGTCTCATTTAACCATGGCTCCTCTTTAGGCTTTGAACGCTTCAGCTTAAATGGTGCCACCAGATCCAACAGACCGGTACATGTGGAATTAAAAAGAATTAAAATCTCATCTGGGTCTGGATTACAATAATTATCCCGTGTGTGTAGCGGCGATTCATAAAAAGCTGCAGAAAACCAGGTGGCAGTTAAGGCATTAACCATTCGCGTACCATAAACCGGAGCAGCCATTCTGCTCTGAGCCATTTCTATCGTAATGCTAAATAAAACTGCAAAATGGTCAGAAATATGTGAGTCACAGATCTCATCAGTGCATACATTTAAACCAAAAGACAAAACAAGATCCAGTGTATGACCTTTATCATGTGTCGGTCCAGATACAGATTGAACAAGATTAAATGAGTCAACCAGATTCAGAAACTCTTTAACCATAGGGCCAGATCCACAGCAAACATGAATATAAAAATCACCAACAATTACAAACTTATCATACCCCAGTCTTACACTGGCCACAAACTCTGTAAAATCCTGTATGAATTCCTTATTGAACTTCGGTGGATGATAAATCAGTGCACACAGCACCAGAGAGCTCACATTTAAAACAAAAGACTGCAGATCAAAGCTGGAAAATGAGATAGGTGGTAACAGGCAACATGAAAAGGTGGATCTGAAAATAGATGCTAATCCTCCATCTTTACCCGTGGACCTGGGAGAGCTAAAGAATGTACAGTCAGTAGGAAGGAGTTTGGAAAACGGTGCAGAGAGGCCATCACGTAGCCAGGTCTCGGTCAAAAACAAATTCCACCTCATGAGAGATAAAAAAGTCATTCAGTAAGAAAGTCTTATTTACAAGAGATCTCGCATTAATGAGTGCGAGGCGTAAGGACATTGGCGTTTGGGTTGTGTTGGAGGTGTGACTCAGGGAACGAAGATTTGTGCGATTGACACCGCCCTGATAAGCCTGGCCACGCCAGGCTTTACACGTCAGCACCGGACAATGCACCTGGTCCAGAGTCTTCCAAGCGGGATCCACTGGCACGATCCATCGAAGCACCCATGACCGCAAAGTCAATGGAAATCTGCTCATTATGATGTGGTGCTCCACCAAACCAGCAGACCTCTGATACATCCTAGCTTTTGCCAGAAAATCACCTCGTTTCCCTCATCTTCTTGAGCGCTTCCTCCGTGTAATAACAAGAAAACGCAGCAGGTGAGTAGGAACTGAAGCCAAAACTGGAGGGGGGATTGAACTTTTTTCTCCCGATCATTGTTTAAATAGCTTCCTGATCTCTGTGCTGTAAGCTTCAGCTTTGACTTGGTCTCTCAGAAGTCGCCTTTCTATCGCTCGCAGGTGGGCAAGTACTGCGTGGGGAGGGGATCTCAGAATGGGCATGTTTCTGACCCCAAACACAACTGCTCTGCAGTGAACACCTTATAAACTGCCAATGTCTTGACTGGGTTACTAACTGGAGAAATAGTGAATGTCACTGACGAGCCCTGCAATGTTCTCGCATCATGATGTATTGTCCTCAACGTCAGACTTTCCGACTGACCCTGGAGCTGTGAGGGCAGTGAAATTGACTGATAGTGATAGTGATGAGGGCAGTGCATGTTTCTCAGGCGCTGTAACGGAAGACAGAGACTTGAACGAAGACAGATGGTTTACAGATCTGCAAATTAATGGTACCACCGTGCAATTCAGAATCGACATGATATCAGAACAGACATATCTCGGCTTACCCCAGTGCCCTGTCTTGAAATACACTAAAGCAATTTTCATTAGTCCTGGCGGTAAACTGGAATGCAAAGGAAAATTCTTGACAGGCTGTGAAAGACTTGGTGTGAAATACACATTTTGGATATATGTGTTGTGATGCAGTCAATGCAGGCTACTACCAGCATGTGCAAACAGCTAGCTCCCTCAAAGGGGTGAAAAGAGGCACAGCCTTGGGCATAAGACCCTCCTGCTGGTATATGTCAGTCCATTGGCACCTAGCCTCTGCTAGTAGCAAGACTGCTGCAGTGCCTCCTCATGGTGCATCACGATCACTGGGTACCTCGTGGACCTAGGCTGAACTGCAGTGGATATCAGAGGACCAGGACCCCTAGAGCTGTTGTGCGCAGGTCCACCGGTGTGTGAAACACGCCCTGGCACTTCAGCAATCTTGGCCCAGCTATGGGATAAATAGCAATCCGGGCAGATGGGGCTCGTCACCCTTGGCAGGGTGCTCATCTAAGAGAAGAAACTCTGATTGCAAACCCCTGCTGCCTTGCGGCTGCACCCATTTAAAGGGAAAGGCTAAGGGAGTAAACCCCGACAGAAAACCTGGAGTCGGAGTCCCGAAAGCGCAGACCATAATCGCCATTCCCAGCAACTCTTGCGATGCTGTTGGCACCAAGTGTATCGGGTGCCACCGTTCCCTTGGATCTGCCAAACGCGTGGAGAGAAGGGAGACTGCTGCTTGCCTTGCAACTTTTTTGCCCAGGCTCTGTAGCTCCACTGGAGAGGATACTCCAGCGTCGCCGCAAAGCGTCAGCACAACACAGGAAGTGGAAGATACTGGTGATAAGCTCATCCGAGTGGCAAAGGAAACGAGGGCCAGGGGCCACTTCTGACGGTGGGAGAGGTCATCATGCCTCACTGGACAGCTACCGCCCGCCTTAAGCTGGGCAGCCCCAAGCCAGTTAGGTGCTGTCCTGCCATGGCTCACCTGCTTCACTGGGTGCATGGAGCTTAGAGAGACACCTCGAAGAGTGGGCCAAAAATTCTGCACCAGGCAAGACAATGAGAAAGATCAAGAAGACTCCAGCTCTTTGCTTTGCAAGCTGGAACGTCAGTACCATGTGTCCTGGTTTAACTGGTGATCTGCAGGAAATTGACAATCCAAGAAAGACTGCAGTTATTGACAAAGAATTGCCCGGCTGAACGTTGACATCGCATGTCTTCAGGAGACACGGTTGGCTGACAGTGGCACCCTCAGGGAAGCAAACTACACCTTCTTTTGGCAGGTCATTGGAAGAACCCCGGCTGCATGGCGTCAGTTTTGCTGTGAAAAATCGTCACCTTCACTGAGCCTGCGTCTGGAGGCACTGAAAGAATCCTCATCCTTCGACTGTCAACGTCCTCAGGCTCAGTCAACATAATCAGTGCTCATGCTCCAACCCTCTGCTTGTCTTCAGAGAAAAAAGATCAGTTCTATGAGGCTCTGGATAAAGTAGTTACCAAGACTCCCAGCACTGAAGGCCTTTACCTTTTAGGAGACTTCAATGCCAGAGTAGGAGCCAATCATGAGGCCTGGCCCACCTGCCTTGGTATTCATGGTAGGGGTAAGATCAACAAAAATGGTCAATGGCTGCTGGAGCTATGTTGTTTTCATGACTTGTGTGTAACCAACACCTTTTACAAGTGCAAGGAGATACATCAGGTGTCTTGGATGCATCCATGTTCCCACCATTGGCACCAGTTAGATTTAGTTATCACCAGGCAATTGGAACTTGCCCGTGTCCTCCTCACCCACACGTATCACAGCGCGGATTGTGACACTGACCATTCCTTAATAGCCAGCAAGGTGCGTATAACACCGGCGCAACTACATCACTCGAAGATGAAGGGATGCTCACGCATTAACACCTGCTATGTCAGCAATCCTGAAAAGACCCAGCAGTTTGTCAGCAAACTGGAAGCAACCCTTGCTGAGAAGACACCTGTCGTTGATACCATCAACTCAAAGTGGACCTGCCTTCGCGAAGCCATATATAACTCTGCTATCGCTGCCTATGGGAAGAAAGAGCGCAAAAACGCTGACTGGTATGAGGCTCACTGGGCGGACATGGAGCCCATCATCGAGGCAAAGAGGAAAGCCCTGTTGGCTCATAAAGCTGCCCTACCATTGAAGAGCTCAGGAAAGCTATAGTCCGACTTGCCTGTGGGAAGGCCCCCGGGAGCGATGGCATATCATCTGAAGTACTGAAGAGTGGGAAATCGACACTGCTTAAACCTTTGCATGAGCTTCTCTGCCTTAGCTGGCAACAGGGACACATTCCCCAGGACATGCAAGACGCATGTATTATAACTTTATACAAGAACAAAGGAGACTGCAATGATTGTAGTAAGTATTGTGGCATCTCCTTGCTCAGCACTGTCGAGAAAGTGTTCATCTTGGAAGGTGTGGAAAACTTCACCTACCTCGGATCCTCCATCTCCAGCTCTCTCCATTGATGCAGAAGTGAACAGCAGGATTGCTAAGACAGCAGCAGTTATGTCCAGACTCAATCAGAGGGTCTGGAATAAACTTAGACTCACCAAGAAGACTAAGCTGTGCGTCTACCAAGCCTGCATGCTTAGTACACTTCTTTACAGCAGTGAGGTATGGACCACCTACGCAAATCAAGAGAAGAAACTCAACAATTTTCACCTGTGGTGCCTGAGACGTATCATCCACATTCAGTGGCAAGACAAAGTGCCAAACACTGAGGTCTTAAATCGAGCCAACATGCACAGCATGTTCTCAATTCTCAGCGAGAGGTGCCATCGCTGGCTCGGACATGTCAGGAGAATGGAACAGGGTCGGATCCCCAAAGACCTCCTGTATGGTGAACTGGTAGTTGGTTTACATCAGACCAGAAGCCCACACTTGCGTTACAAGGACGTCTGCAAGAAGGACATGAAGCTCTGCAGCATCAATGCCAATACATGGGAAACATGCGCAAAAGATCAACTAGCATGGCACCTAGCTGTCCGACAGGGCGTTCAGAAAGCGGAGGAGACAAGGATTGCCGCCCTCAAACAAATGAGACAGCAGAAAGAAAAGGAAACTACAGCCCCAACAGACATTCCTATTCACATGTGGCAAGTGCAACAGAGATTGCCACTCACACGTTGGACAATTCAGCCACTCGTGGAAGTGCAGATAATTGCACACAGATGCTACACCATCGTCTCTTGAAGACGGACGGATGCCGATGAGATGAAAGGCCTATTTACTAAAAATTTGCTGGGAAGGAAAACAGTTATTAAAATGGGGCTAGTTTGTAGAGTGGGCGCACTTGAATCATTTGATGATCTTTTTGGAGACGTTGGACTTTTGAAATGTGAACCTGTGAAAATAGAGCTCCAGGCTGATGCCATACCTTATAGCATTGCCACCCCTCAATGCATTCCCTTTCATATCATGTCTCAGATAGAGGAGGAACTGAAGTGGATGCAGGCCCTAGGCATCATAGAAGAAGTGAAGGAGGCCACCGACTGGTGTGTCCCTATGGTGCTGGTGATTAAAAAGAATAAGAAACCCAGGATTTGCGTGGACTTAACAAAGCTCAACAAAGCAGTAAAATGAGACAGATTTATCTTGTCCACGCTCGAGAACATAGCACCAAAGATGTCAGGTGCAGTAGTTAGTGTCAATGCTAGTAGTTTTGGCCAAGGATCAGACCACCAAGGCCCCTGCCTTCGGCCACCGCCCAACTCACACTGCACCCGACCCCTTTGGCCCCTCCTACAGGTGGTGAGCCCATTGGAGGGGAGACCCATGTTCCTTCTTCGGGCTGTGCCCGGCCAGGCCCCATGGGTGCAGGCCGGGCCACCAGGCGCTCGCCATCGAGCCCCACCCCCAGGCCTGGCTCCAGAGGGGGGCCCTGGTGACCCGCGTCCAGGCGAGGGAAACTGAGGATCATATTTTGTGTTCATCATAAGGGGTTGTTTGAGCCGATCTTTGTCTGGTACCTCACCCAGGACCTGTTTGCCTTGGGTGGCCCTACCAGGGGCATAAAGCCCCAGACAACTTAGCTCCTGGGATCACTGGGACACGCAAACCCCTCCACCACGATAAGGTGTCGACTTCAGGAGGGGATAAGGTGTCGACTCCAGTTTAAGTATCTCGGGGTCTTGTTCACGAGTGAGGGACGGATGGAGCGGGAGATCGACAGGCGGATCGGTGCGGCATCAGCAGTGATGCGGGCGCTGCACCGGCCTGTCATGGTAAAGAAGGAGCTGAGCCAGAAGGCAAGGCTCTCGATTTACCAGTCGATCTACGTTCCTACCCTCACCTATGGTCATGAGTTGTGGGTAGTGACCGAAAGAATGAGATCACGAATACAAGGCAAAATGAGTTTCCTCCGTAGGGTGGCTGGGCTCTCCCTTAGAGATAGGGTGAGAAGTTCAGTCATTCGAGGGGGACTCGGAGTAGAGCCGCTGCTCCTCCACATCGAGAGGAGCTAGATGAGGTGGCTCAGGCATCTGGTCAGGATGCCTCCTGGACGCCTCCCTGGGGAGGTGTTCCGGGCATGTCCCACTGGGAGGAGGCCGCGGGGAAGACCCAGGACACGCTGGAGAGATTATATCTCTCGGCTGGCCTGGGAACGCCTCGGGATTCCCCCAGAAGAGCTGGACGAAGTGGCGGGTGAGAGGGAAGTCTGGGTTTCCCTGCTTAGGTTGCTGCCCCCGCGACCCGACCCGGAACAGCGGTAGCAAATGGATGGATGGATGGCTAGCAGCTTTGGCCTGGGAGGTGCGTTGTATCAGGAGCAAGGGGATGTAGTCCGCCCAGTCACTTTCTGCTCAAGAGCTTTGACGGAGACAGAGTGTCGGTATGCTCAGATTGAGAAAGAATGCCTTGCCAGTGTGTGGGTGTGTGAGTGGTTCAGTAGGTATTTATGAGGCATGGAGAAATTCATCTTGCAAACAGATTATAAGTTACTTGTTCCACTGACATTCCAACTTATATGACCTCGACAAAGCTCTGGTGAGAGATCAGCGATTGCTGATACGCTTAATAAAATTCAATGCTGATGCCGTCCCTGTCCCAGGGAAGCAACTCGTCGTGGCCGACACCTTTTCTCACAATCCCCTACAGGACAGAGATGCATCAGACACAGAGCAAGAGATAAAAGCCTATGTGCAGGCAGTAATCTCATCGAGGCCAATAACAGGTGATGGACTGAATCCGATTGGGGCAGCCACAGATCAGGACATTGATCTTCAGATAGTCATTCACTACACTTGATCAGGCTGGCCAGATGAGCTGTCACAAGTACCAAATACACTGCAGAGTTTCCACACTTCCAGAGCACACCTGTCAGAAGTTGAGGGACTCCTTCTGTATGATGACAGGATTGTTGTCCCACCTTCACTTCAAAGAAATGTACTTTCCCAGATACATGAATGTCATCAAGGCCTCACCAAGTGTCGCAGAAGGGCCAACATATGCGTTTGGTGGCAAGGGATTGGCCGAGCTATAACTGAAATGGTAAAAAATGGTGTGAATTCTGTTTTAAGAATAAACCAACACAGATGTGAACCATTGATGACCACTCATCTACCCAGTGGTCCATGGCAGAAAATTGCTACAGATATTTGTGAACTACATGGTAAACAACACCTTCTTTTACAACAGATGTCACTCAGCACGACCCTTACCTGCATTGCAGCCAGGCCAACATGTCCATATAAAACTGGACAGAGAGAAAGGGTGGAAGACTTCTGCAACAGTTGTTGCTAAGGTATCTGAGCCCAGATCCTATTATGTGCAAACAGAACAGGGAGGCTGTTGTAAATACTTTCTTCCAGAAGAGGCAAGAACATAGGGTGACTTATATGGTGTCTACTATCCTGTTTCTACATCTGGTAAGTGCT
The DNA here is from genome assembly GCA_032718565.1 of Distichodus sexfasciatus. Classification (NCBI taxonomy): domain Eukaryota; kingdom Metazoa; phylum Chordata; class Actinopteri; order Characiformes; family Distichodontidae; genus Distichodus; species Distichodus sexfasciatus. The sequence continues at coordinate 20,330 of JAVGVS010001273.1, forward strand.
GGCTCCTCAGTGGTGGAACCAACTTCCGCTTGCCGTTAGAACGGCTGAGTCCCTTGCTGTCTTCAAACGTCGTCTGAAGACACACCTCTTCAAAGAGTATCTAGGGGACTAATTTACCTTTTATGTAAACCTTTTATTTAAAAAAAAAAAAAAAAAAACACTAACGTGTGTCTGTCTGAACTTCTTTCCTCTAACCCATTTTCTTTTGTTGAAGTATAAAACTTAGTCTGTGGTAATTTGGTTTAACTACAGATGTCGACATAGCTTATGGATCTAGGAACAGTTGTGGACTACAAAGCACTGTTGTAAGTCGCTCTGGATAAGAGCGTCTGCTAAATACTGTAAATGTAAATGTAAATGTATAAGAGTGGAGGGAGGAGCACACAGGTGGACTACATTTTATGCAGACACTATAATTTAAAGGAGATTAGTGACTGCAAGGTAGTGGTAGGTGAGAGTGTAGTGAGACAGCATAAGATGGTGGTCTGTAAGATGAAACTGATGGTGAGGAAGATGAAGAGAACAGAGGTGGAGCAGAGGACCAGGTGGTGGAAACTGAAAAAAGAAGAGTGTTGCGAGGTTTTCAGGGAGGAGTTGAGACAGGCTCTTGGTCAGCAGGAATTGCTCCCGGATGATTGGACAGATACAGCTAATATGATTAGGGAGACAGGTAGGAGGGTACTTGGTGTGTCATCTGGAAGGAGTAAAGTAGATAAGAAGACTAGGTGGTGGAACGAAAAAGTCCAGGAGTATATACAGAGAAAGAAGTTAGCTAAGAAGAAGTGGGACACTGAGAGGACTGAGGAGAGTAGACAGGAGTACAGGCAGATGCAGCGTATGGTGAAGGTGGAGGTGGCAAAGGCCAAACAAAGGGTGTATGATGACCTGTATGCTAGGTTGGGCGTATGATGACCTGTATGCTAGGTTGGACAGTAAGGAGGGAGAGAATGGGAGTAGAAGTAAAGAAGGTAGAGGACTTTAAGTACTTGGGGTCTACGGTCCAAAGCAACGGAGAGAGTGGAAAAGAGGTGAAGAAGCGTGAGCAAGCAGGTTGGAATGGGTGGAGAAAAGTGTCAAGTGTGATGTGTGATAAAAGGGTCTCAGCAAGAATGAAAGGAAAGATGTACAAGATAGTAGTGAGACCAATGATGTTGTATGGTTTGGAGACAGTGCCAATGAGGAAAAGACAGGAGGCAGAACTGGAGGTTACAGAGCTCAAGATGTTGAGGTTCTCTTTGGGAGTGATGAGGATGGATAGGATCAGAGGGGCAGCTCATGTTAGATGTTTTGGAGATAAAGTCAGAGAAGGCAGACTGAGATGGTTTGGACATGTCCAGAGGAGAGACAATGATTACATAGGTAGAAGGATGCTGAGGTTGGAGCCACCAGGCAGGAGGCTGAGAGGAAGACCAAAAAGGAGATTTATGGATGCAGTGAAAGAGGACATGAAGTTAGTTGGTGTGAGGGTAGAGGATGCAGAAGATAGGACTAAATGGAGACAAATGATTCACTGTGGTGACCCCTGAAGGGTAAAGCCGAAAGAGAAAGAAGCAGAAGAAGAAGATGAAGTTTGGCATTTTAAACAAGCGTCGGGAAATAGCTTACAGCCTGTAGGCTACTCTTCAGCCGTCAATGTTTAAGCAAACTGCCAAGACCATAATGTTTATTTTTATTTTCAGGAAGAATAATTAAATTGTAATTAAACCAAAGAAAAAGACAGATTTTCCAGAACTGCCCCCATTTTTTTCCTTCAGATCTGCATCAATCTCATTATTAACCTTTAGTGCACTCAGTTGACGGGAATCCGTCATAGTGATGGAAAACTTTAATCCATGCACTGTCTAAACTTTTAATATTAGAACGTTTACTCAGCATTTTAAAATATGGTAAAGAAAAATTTTGCCAAATCACACACTTCCAAAACAGGGCTTCACAAACCTAAACAAGAGTAGGGTATTGCTTTATAAAAAAATCTGTCAGAAGTATTGAATGAAGTAAAATAAACTATAAAGCTTACTGTGAAGCTTATCTGGCACCTCAAAACATAAACAATGTCTTCAAAGCCTTAACAATTTACAGAACACCAACACCATATGTGTGCACGTCACATTACATGATCCATAGACCAATAACAAGTCAGCTTCCTCAAGCTTTTGTTGCGGTCACCTACACTAAGATTGGCAGAGAAAACACCAAATCTAATTTGATTTTTGTAATGAGTAACGACACACTGCGCTGAAAATGTATTGGACTAAAAGTATGCAATTGTATTAGGAAATGTAGTGTAGTGTAGTGTACCTACTTGGCTCTCGACGAAGGCGGTCGCATTTTTCTCCTCTCCCTCCCTTATCTCTCCTGCTGGCTCTCTTGTCTTGCCCTGTTTCGTGTCTGTCTCTGAGACTCTCTTTGCCCTGCTCTCCGAACTACGGAATTATGGATTTGATCAACTGGTCTCTGAACGCAATTGACACCATCTTCTCGACGAGACGTGTGGGTTCGGGGGAACCCAACTGTCCTGCAGGAACGTTTGCTGCTGGATACACGATGGACGGGTGGCAGAAGTGGCGCGTCGTGTGCCTGGCAGCCCTTTCCTTGGAGGACGTTGAGGATATTTTTCTATTCGGAACCGTGATAACTGGGTTTCTGCTGATTGTTCTTAGCGGGGGCCCTGAGATATCAACGACTGAAGAAAGTGGTCACAGCTGCTCAAAACTCCACAAAGCTGGCCGGCTGGATTGAAACGGTGGTGAGCAGAGCTGTTAACACTCAGACTGTGGCTATGGACCGCAAGTTGGATCACATCTTGGAGAAGTTTTCGGCTCTGCAACGGGATTTGGACAGACCTGGAGACCAGTGATGGACATTAGATGTCTGTGAAATTGGAAGACAGATGTCGATCCAACCCAAACCCAAACAACCACTCTCTTTTTCGGCTACCCCCTCCTTACCAGCGCTGGCCTCGGCCAAGGCCGTCGCTGGAGACGAACAACATCCCCCGGAAAGCAAGATAACGAGATGCTCTGAAATTCCTTTCCCTGTTCCAAGGACACCTGCTGCGGACTGGTTTCAGGCTACACAGGCTTATACATCACACACACACACACACATACATAAGTACACAGCTACAGATAAACACTCATTGCACCTTCCCCCATCCCACGCCTTCAGTGCTTTATACCCCCAGTGTGGGTGGGTGGGTGGGTCTGACCAGCGTGTTATCAGCCGCAGGCTCCAGATGGCTGTTGCCTACATTGGACTACCTCTACATCCCCCTACCCCCTCCCCTGTTGCTAGTCATGTCTCATGTGTTTATGTGCTTTGTTGCCGAGGTGTTTTTTTCCCTTCCCACACTGCCCTAAAGGACAGTCGGGGGGGGACAGTCTCTCCTCCTCTCTCCTCATGTATTTTATACTTCCGTATTTCTTATGCTACCTCTCGACTGACCTGTCTCCCCCAAAGTGCTGTGTATGTTTATGCTCGGAGGAGTCCAATTTCACTGCATTTTATTGTGTATGTGACAAATAAAGGCTCATCTCATCTCTCATCTCATCTCTCTCAAGTAAAAGTGAAAGTTGACAAAATAAAAAAACCTCAAGTAAAGTACAGATACTCCCAAAACATACTTGAGTACAGTAGTGAAGTATTATTACTTCATTACTATACTGTATACAGGTATATATACACAGTGTTGGGGAATAACTGAATACATGTACCAGTGTTACGTATTTAGAATTCAAAATACTGAATTCAAAACTGTATTCCGTTACAGTTACCATTTCAATAGGTGATAATTAGAATACAGTTACTTTGTTGAAATAAATGGATTACACGGCAGTCTTTTCCTGTTTCATGTTAGGCTATCCCCTCTCTGTGTAAGATCCCAGCTCAGACCAAGGGAGGAGTCCGCCTCATCAGACATCAAACTTAAAAGTTATTTTTAATATTCCATTCCTTGTTTAAAATTTATATTTTGTATCCTATTTATATATTGTTTATTCTGTGTGCCTTATTTGTTCTTTGTCCTTTTTTCCTATTGCACTGAAAAACTGGAGCCACGTCGTTTCGTCTTTCTATATATCTATACAGTGTATATAGCAGAGATGACAGTCAATGCAGAGAATTACTTATGAAATGCACGCTGTACATCGAGCATCAACCAGCCAAGTTTCGCAACAAACGTGACAAGGTACTTTTTGTAATTTCTCTACTTACCGGCAAAGCACGCAAGTCAGCCACAGTTCTTGGGGGTCCCAAAGCCCCGTCCACGACCACCATGACACATTTGTCTCCATGTTTCACAGAGTGTTTGATCATCCTCCGTCGGGTAAATCCGTCCACGACCAGCTCTACGATCTCCGACAAAGTTCCAGTTCGGTGGTGGATTATGCTCTCCAGTTCCGGACGCTCGTGGCCGGGAGTGGATGGACAGACATGGCTCTTCTCACCGTTTTCCAGCGTGGACTCAATCGTGAGTTACAAACTGAACCGGAAGAAAAAACTGAGATTGTCTCAGATCGGGGCCCTCAGTTTACATTCCAGGTGTGGACAGCATTCATGGCATGCCTGAGAGTGCAGGTCAACCTCACCTCTGGCTATCACCCACAAAGTAACGGACAAGTAGAGAGGCTCAACCAAGAGATTGGTTGCTTTTTGAGAGCCTATTGTGCCAATCACCAGCAAAACTGGTCCAAATATCTTCTCTGGTCTGAGTATGCACAAAACTCTCTCTGTCACACATCGTTGACCCTGTCCCTGTTCCATTGTGTGCTTGGGTTTCAACCCCCGTTTTTCCCCTGAGAGGCCGAGTCCACTGACGTCCCTACGGTAGATGACTGGTTCAAGGACAGTGGCCGGGTGTGGGAAGCTTCCCATATGCACCTCAGTCGAGAACTATCCTCTGGCACCTCTAGAAGTGGATGGCAACGCTGCATATTGGGTCTGCATGCTCCTGGACCCGCGCTGTCATAGAGGCAGACTCGAGTACCTGGTGGACTGGGAGGGATACGCTCTGGAGGAGCAGTCTTGGGTGGCAGCAAAAGACATTTTGGACCCCGGCCTGCTTGAGGACTTCCACGCCCAACACCCGGATGGTCCTGGTCCCCGCCCTCAGGGTCATCCCCCCGCATGCCTGCCTTGGCCGTCTGGAGCTGCCTGTGGAGAGGGGGTACTGTAACATCCCAGCTCAGACCAAGGAAGGAGTTCGCCTCATCGGACTCCAGTTCCAGACCTTCACAATGACCTCAGCTTATCACATCAACGTCACCAGAATTTTAGCCTATCACATTCATGTCACCTGTATTTAAAGACATTCTTGTGCAACCGTTCTGTGCGATGTATTGTTATGCCTAGTGCAACTTACTCAGCGTTATTTGTGTTTGCCTGTCTCCATTTTGACCCTTTTACCTCTGATGATTTGGACTCGTTTGCTCCGTGGACTGTGTTTTCTGGTTCTGACCTTCATTTGAATAAACTCACTACGTTTTGTCAAATTCCCCTGTGCCTGCGACCTGGTTCCGTCAACTCTGCATTTGGGTTCACCCGCCTGCCGTTACACTCTATCCCCTCTCTAATTTTGACAAACTAGAATTTGCAGGATGTGATTGCTAAATTCATGTAGTTGTAAAGCATGCCAATATT
>JAVGVS010001274.1:0-25948 GCA_032718565.1 Distichodus sexfasciatus
ATAAATACATCTATCTATCTATCTATCTATCTATCTATCTATCTATCTATCTATCTATCCATCCAACCATCCATCTATCAATTTGTCAATCTATCCATTCATTCATCCGTCCACCAATCGATTTCTATAGCCACAAGCAGCATTTAATATGAATAATTAATATAATAATATAAAACATACACGCAGTAGCTGGGTTCAGTGTAGGTTAACAAGGATGCAGCCATGTTTATATCACATAGCCAAGAAGTCGCAAATTATGCCGTTAAAGGAGGAGAGCTGCGATGCCAGATACATCCACACCACTAGGTGTCAGTATAATGTTCAGAAACGCTGTTATAGGCGTTAGCTAAAAAGTCTATAAACAAGAAAACTTATCAAAGCAGCAAAGTTATTGACTACACCTTGAAGAACGGACCAGCATGACAAATTGCATTTAACGACTGGAATAACGAGAATTACCTCCAATCAGCACGGTGTTCCCAGGCCGCGGTGGATCAGATAGTGCTATGCTGGACGGAGGTTCACCATCGACAGACACTGATGCTTCGAGTCCCTTTAAACCAAGCGACACGGAGTGCCACTGACCGTCGTTCAGAACCTGACCTGGAACAGAAAGCAGAAGCACGCTAGCATCCACTGTTACCTAAGGGAACATGGGTGTTGACGTAGTGGTGCAAGTTCTTGGGAGAATGTCACGTTACTTTTTCCACCAGTACTTACTAACCACCGCTGATTTTCAGCTATTTTAGCTAAACGTAGCTCATTTCCGTTAGCAAAAATCAATGTCAAAGACAACATGTTAGCTAAAACGAGGTGCTAGCTCACCCACGGTTATCTCCGAACTCTGCAGATTCGTCCTGTAGTGCGCTAGCCTCAGCTGACCGCTAACTAGCAGCAGTAGCAGCTTTTGCGCCCCCTGCAAGCCAAGCCAAAGCAGCATTCCGTCTCCATTCCAGGTTCGGAACTGGAATCCGGCAGACCAAACGTCTTCCGTGACGTCTCCGTCCGGCGCTGGGTCAGCGGGAAGCTGCAGGAAGCTGCTAGCAGCGCTCAGGAACGTCACCGATGCTGACGTGGGCTCTGAGCAGGCAAAGGTCACATTGCCCTGAAACGACACATAGCAGGAATAAAGTTTTCAGACTTAGCAAAGATAGCATTGATAAAGCAGTTTTACCAAACTAGCATTTACACTTCCTCATTTTAGCAGATACTAAAATATATAGCTATAATTATTGGCAAAGCTGCGCAAGTGGAATAAATGCGTAAGAATACTGTTTTATTGTCACATTCTATTAGCCATTTTAAACATTGTCTAATTTTGTGGTTCAATTTAATAACTTTTAAATAAAAATTAAGCTAATTCTTTTAAATTAGTTTTTTTTATGAACTTTTTGACTTTTTATGACTTTTTAAAAACAAAAACAACATATTTATTTTCCATGTTTACTTCGAGTTGCATCTCCCCTCGAACCCTCCCCCACAACCTGCCCACGGACACAAACACCTTCTTCTTCTCTGTTTCTGAGCTGACAGCTTGTCACTGGGGAGACCATTGCCGAGGCAGGTGTCCGAGCCCCGGTGACTGCTGGTCTGTTTTCTAGAGGACTCATGGACCTCGGACGTGTCCGGCAGCGGCGGTGATGCGTGAGGCAGAACGGTCCCATGATGCAATTCCCCTCGTGTACTCTCAGACAGCCGAGCGCCAAGAAAAAAAACGTACGTCAAAACCCCCCCCTCAACGTGGCACCGCCACAGAGCCTAGCAATACCACGGCAACACGGTCTGGGCAAGAGTCGTCACGGTAACTTGTGGTATCTGGGCAGTTAACAACATAGGGCAGATGCTAACATGCCCAGTTAGATAACACCCGCTAATTGGCAGAAACTTTGCAATGCAATGCAATCAAAAATGACACAATATACTAGGAAATTGCTATCAAAAGTTGCTAGCCTAAATTGGACAATCAAGACGGTTCTCACAGGATGTCACCACGGCTACCAGTGTCTAATGACAGTTAGTCAAGACGCACTGCGAAGAACAGGAAGGAATATACTAGGAAATAGGGATATACCAGAAAACTTTTACGTGAATTATGCAATCCGGGAAGCTGATGATACTAACATTGCCATCTAGCTAACACAAGACAACAACCCGTCAAATCTGCAGAATCTCGAATTTCCGTCTTCGCCGTTAATTAGGCAACCGTGACGGTTCAAATCTCACAGATCGTAGCTTCAGGCGTCAGTCATCATGGCTTGCTTAATACTTCGATTTTATACTTAAAGTTTAAAATTAAAAATTTGATTAATTGGAAAGATATTTACTTTTAGCCACCAAGGGAACTTTGCCGAACACCACTGTAACAATGTCTTACGAATGACGTGTGAACCTTATTTCCCTGCAGTCTCCCGAGTGAAATATTTTGCCCATTATCGCAACTTTGCTGTCCCCAATGGATCGGAACGCCGTCTCCCGCGGTGACCGCCGACACGCACCGTGACGCTAATTGGGCTCCTAGAAGGCCCCCGAGGGCTTAGCAGTGATAAAAACGCCAACGAATAGAGAGAGAAAACAGAAAGATGGACTCTGGCAAACAATGGGAACGCTGGGCGTTAATTATTGGAGACTGGGATCAGAAGAGTTCTGGAGAGTCATGGTGTTTTTTTTTACATTTCTAAACCTGTTTAAGCTAGCTTAAATTTCACAAACAACTCGAATAACTTGAAGGTAGCAAATTTGCCCATAATCGCCAAAAGCTTAAGGTCAGCAAATGACTGTTAAATTAGAAAGACAGCACAAACTAGATGAACGTTAACAAACGCGCCCATAATTGCCAAACTAGCAAGCTATCTCAAACTAGATTAAATTTAGTAAACTTGTTAGCAAGTTAGCAAACTTACGCTCATAATCATCAAGCTAGCTTAGAGTAACCAACCATGTCTTGTATTGAACTGCTAGCAGATTAGCATAAAGTTAGCACGTGCTAGTAGCAAACTTTTAGCTACTACAAGCAAAACGTGATTTTTAAGCAATACCAAACTCACCACACTGTAGATTTGGGGTTTTTTGCGCTTGGCAAGGTCAATGACGTTAACTCCGTTGTAGTAAAGATTCTCGATGCACCCCTGGAAGTTTTTCCGCAGAAACGTTCCCGGTTTTCCAGGCAGAGGAATTCCTCCAAAGCTAAGCTTTGTGAAACCAACAAAGGCAGAGAAAAGAGCTTTCAGAGCACTAAAAATATTCGTAAAAATTGCAATAAAATTGAGTTGCCACGCCTGTGTTCTCAACGACGAACAATCACTCATTCACATAAAGTTTAGAATGTTCCAATCAGGAGGCTCTTGGTTCTCACCTCGTAGTCGACCTCAAGCGAGTCGGCCGAGCCGCTTGTGCGAACGTGACGCGTCAATCGGTCCACGGTGAAGTTGATGTGTTTGTTGAAGCGTTCAATCAGGACCGAGTGCCAGTGCTGGTCGTCAAGGAGACTGCCAAGAAAAACCAAGACCTGACCGCTGCTGGGATGTAGCTTAGCGTCGTCTACATTAACCAAAAAAATGCAAGAAAAAAGATGATTTGGAAAGTTAGAATGTAGAATTATTAGCATAGAACTTATAATGATCTAACTTTGTATTTCTGTTCGAAACAATATACTTTTATAACCATCTTGGATCTGATCAATCTAGTTTCTGTTAGCTCAAATTACCCGATGCTAACTCCAATAAGGGCATCCAGGACACACTCAGTATTCTAAGGCTTGCGGAATTGGGACTCGTGCATAACAGACGTATTTTGGAAAAAAGTTTGGATGTGTTTTTATGTTCTTCTTAAGCATAGCTTCACTCAGCCTCCACCAACGTTGGCGCTCCCACTGCGGACTGAAAATAAGCCTACTCATTTTTTCGCATGTGGTCGTCCTCAACGCTGCTGTCGCAGCGCCAGTCCTCTCGTAACCAATTCCATTAAAGATTCCGTTGTTCGGCGTTGGCATTTTCAGGCTGTAATTACCACCCGCGGGACTGTGATTAGCCCCAATGTTTGTATCACTGATCATCTCCTCTAAAAGCAGAAGATGAAATCCTCATTAGCTATGCGCTCAAGAGTGGTGGGAAGAAGCGGAGACGAGTGCTCGTATTTTTCTCCCTGATTTCCCCGATTTAATTACTATAAGACATCTCAAATAACACTTGCCCTAAAAAAATGATCTATGCTTGTCATTAAACCCATGATATTTTTGACATTGCAAACGTAAAAAGAAGGGAGATGTTCGAAGGTCTAGCAAACACACCTCACGTGTTGATCTTAGTCCCACTTTTCTTGGCTCTAAAAGAGCTTTTAAAGGTTTGTCAGTCAATTTTCCTCTGAAAACGGGCCATAAAACATAGCATATGATTATGACTGCAGCCAAGAAGTCAGACAGCAACAGGCCACTTTCCAAACTCCTACACGCCAAGAATTCCCCGCTAAACGAGTTTGCCTTACGTTTGAGCCATTTAGCTGTCACTTGTACCTAAATTAATTCACTGTTACTAACCTTATTCCCAGAAATCCATCCTTGCACAGGCTTGAACCCCATTACCTAGAGCTACAGTAAGGCTTGAACATATGGCATACATAAAAAGTCAAGCTTAAACCCCTGTCATCCTGGCTTGTACCTATGATTTCCTAGAATTAAGAGGATTGAGCCCATAATGTTGAGGTACTTGTAGAGATCAGGCTTTTACTCATGGTCTCCTTGTATAAAGAGTTTTGACTCTATGGCCAACTGGTACAGAAGGAATTGAACCCATCACCTACAGCAGAGGCTTAAACGTTAGGTCAGACTTAAACCTATGATGGTAAGGTCTGGATCCAAGACATATGGAAGAGACTAGCCTGAATCCATGACCTACTGTTTCAGCAAGGCTTGAACCAATGAGCTTCTGGTTTAGACAGGCTTGAACCCTTTACCATCAAGTACAACCAAGCATAAAACCATAATCTAGAAGATATTGGGTTCGCCAGGCTTGAAACCCATGACCTAGAGTTAGAGTCAGCCTTGAAACCAATGATCTAGAGGTAGAGTCAGGCTTGAAACCCATGACCTAGAGGTAGAGTCAGGCTTGAAACCCATGACCTAGAGGTAGAGTCAGGTTTGAAACCCATGACTTACAGGTAGAGTCAGGCTTGAAACCCATGACCTAGAGGTAGAGTCAGGCTTGAAGCACATGACCTAGAGATAGAGTCAGCCTTGAAACCCATGATCTAGCAGTACAGTTAGACTTGAACCCATAGCCTCCTGGTATGATCAGGTTTGTGCCCAGGACAACTTGAAAGACGTTTGAACCTATGACCTTCTGCTTCTCCCAATCTTGAACACATGACCAGGTATCACCTGGCAAGAGATTCTGGTTTCAACCTGGATGGAGCTTTAACACCGGTTACAGTCATGCTTGAAACCATGTAGACGTACAGTCAGATCTGAACCAATAAATTTCAGATACAGACTATCTTGAGCCCAAAACGCCCTGATCCAGTCATGACGGTTAGGGAGTCACGTTAGGATTACTAGTTCAAATGCTGAACCAGTAAAGGTACCACTGTGAGCATGGTACAATTCCAGGGTGCTGCTCATGCCCTAAGGCTTTCTGATCCTCCACAAACGGGTTAAATACTGAGGTCACATTTCGTTGTGGTGCCGTGTTGTGTTCACAATGACAAATCTTTCACTTTCAAATTTGTTCCAGTGTTCTCCCAACTCCCAACTCACCCAGGTTGATGTGCAGGGCAAGACTGCCCCTGTGTAGCTCCAACGTGATGTAATCTCCCCTTTGTCCTTCCCCATGGACCAGAACCCCGTCTGCCTTCTGGCTCTTGAACTGGAGGGAAATGACATCCTTCACCGTGCTCATCGACTTCTGGTTAAACCGGTACAGCAGAGAGCTCCTTCCATCAAAGTCCGCCACATCCGACTCTGGGAAATTGGCACAAAACCGTTAGTTAAATCAAGCGGTCTTCACTTTGACAAATCGGCTCTAGCTGATCCCTAAAATTCGGGATGTATTCACACAGTGCTGAAAGAGTTTTATACTAGACAGCACAAAATGAGATTGCTTTTGGGTAGAGGTCAGCAGGTGCCCGCTCTTTCCCTCCGTTTCTGCCCCTTCAGATGGAGTGACAGTGGCAGTGTCTGGCCGAGAAACAAACCCTAACAGATTGTGATGTGGAACTGCTCAGTGCTCACAGCTGCCCGCTCAATAAAGGGCTAATGGACAGAGGACAGGGACAGGTCACAGCCAAAAGAACACACTCCGAGGAAATGTGCGTGTGTGTGTGTGTTTGTCTAGACTATATTTACTGACCACTGTAGGCACCAATCTGAAAAATAGATTGTGAAATATTCTGTGCATGGTAACAGCACTTTATAGAAAAGCAACAGATTTAATTTTAGAGAGAGAAGGGGTTTTTTTCTGCTGCATAACTTCTGAGAACATTCTGCAATTGGTACATAGACAATACCATTAAAGAAGAAACAAGACCATATCACTAAAATAGAAACCTGAACTACAACAAGAACAGGATTAGGCATTAAAGGGATTGTAATACTAAAACCTGGACCTGAACAACAAGAACAGGACTTGAGCAGGAACAGCACTGTGGCACAAAAACAGGAACTGGACAAGAGCAGCAAAGGACTACACCACAAAAGCGACAAAACAGAACTTGAGCAGGAACATGACTGTACTACTAAAACCAGAATCTGAAGTACTACAGCAACAGGACTATACCACTAAAACAGGAACCTGAACTAGAACAGGAACAGGACTTGAGCGAGTGGACTGTACTACAGGACCATGAGATGTATGAGGAACTAGAACAACACTACTAACCAGGACTACAATCAGGACTGGTGCAGGTAGACTGCTTTGGAGTGAGAACAATGGAAATGTCCCAGAGGAGGCAACCTTCCTTGAACACACTCGGTTATGCCGTTCCCATCAATGCTAGACTTCATTTCAAAGTCCACACAAAGTCACAAAAGTCTGAGCAACCACAAACCACACGTCCTACAACCTTCAAGAGGACAATCAGACCTTCACAACCACCTAAAGAACACATATAAACACACACTCGGTCATGGCTTGCTACCTTTATGAGGTCCTTCCATTGGCTCCCATCATCATGAGATAGAAGGGATGCCCACACAAAGCCACAAAAATGACAAAGCACAAGTGTTTGGAGGGCAATCAGGCCTTTACAACCACCTGAAGACCAAAAATACACACACACACACACACACACAGCCAGCCACTGGCTCTTATAAATGCATTTACAAATCCCCACTTTACTCCGCTTTCAATTCGGGAGGCTTCCAGGGCAAAACGCCAGGCAAAAAAAAAAATGTCATCTATCAATTCCAGACTTCACGGCCTCTTCTAAATTCCATCATTGCTTTGAAAAGACTCTCGCCGGAGTATTAGTCACTTTAACACCAACACACATTTTCTTACACGCACTCACACACACACACACTCTCTCGCACGAATACATATTGCTGCGAGCTCGGCCTTGTCACAGCCACCAGGAATAGAACTCAGTCAGTCTCTGTCACCTGCTGATAAATGGGCTTACTGGAATAAACAGGGCGGTGCACTACTGTCACCGACGACGAAAACCTGCAAGGTGACAAACACACACGCTCACGCAAACACACACACACACATGTTGTATAGTGTGCAGATGTGATGAACAGAACGTGAGCCATGCTGAGAGAGAGAAGAAGAGGGAGGAAGTGGAAACGTTAGAGAGAGAGACATTGAGAGAGAAAGAGGGAGAGAGAGAGAAGAAGGGGGAGAAAGTGGGAACGAAAGGGGGGGGGGGAGAAAGAATGAAAGAGAGATAATTAGAGGGAGAGAGATGGAGAAAGAGGAAGATGGAGAGAGAGAGAGAGAACATGAGATGAAAGGAGAGAGAGGGAGAGAGAGGGGGAGAAAGAGGGAAAGAGGGATAGAGAGAGAGGGAGAGAAGGAACGAGAGGGAGAAAGAGGGAGGGAGGGAGGAAGAGGTGGGGGGGAGGACAGAAGGATGAGAGAGAGGGAAGAACAGAGAAGGAGAAAGAATGAAAGACAGAAAGTGTTAGTAGGAGATTAATGGAGAAGGAGGGAAAGAGAGAGAGAGAGAGAGAGAGAGAGAGAGGGAGAAAGAGACGGAGAGATGGAAAGAGAGGGAGAAGGATAGAGAAAGAGGGAGAAAGAGAATGAGAGAGGGAGAGAGATAGAGAGAGAACTCACCTTCCCCTGACCTCTCTCTCAAACGAATGAACACACTCACACACTCTTTCTCCATCTGCTTTTCTCAGACCCGGGTACAGTGTGTGTGTCAGCAGCGTAGTGTAGGAGTCTCTCTGACAGCTGAGTCTCTTCATCTCTCTCTTTCTCTCTCTCTCTCTCTCTCCTCAACTCTTAATTTCTCCTCCTGACTCCCTCTCTACATTTCTCTCTCTCTCTTTCTCTCTCTCTCTCCTTATGTGTGTATTTTTCTTGTCATCTCTCTCTCTCTCTCTTGGTGTGTGTCTTGCTCTTTCTCTCATGATTTTTCTCTCTCTCTCCCTCCCTCTCTCCATTCTCTTTATCTTTATCCCTCTTTCTCGCTCAATCTCCCTCCATCTCATGTCCCCCCATTCATCTCATCTCATGTTCACTCTCTCTTTCTCGCTTTCTCGCTCTCTCGCGCTCTCTCTCTCTCTCCCTCCCTCCCTCCCTCACTCACCCAGCTGGAGTGATTGTGTGTGTTCTCTGCTCTGCTCAGGCGTTTCTGCCTAACGAATGCTGTGTGAAAGGACTAATTAGAAATGTAATTAAAGGCCATTAATTCACTGCCGGCTCTCCTCCTCTCTTCCTCGCGTCCTCTTCTTCTTCTTCTTCTTCTTCTTTTTCTTCCTCTCTTTCTCTCGCCGCTTTTCCCCCCGGCGGTGTTATGGAGAGTGGGGAGAGCCCGCTGGAGGGGAATAGAGCGTGGTCAGCGCGAGCTTATCAGGTTTGATCGCCGCGGTAAACCGAGCCGTCCTTCACGCAGTCGCCCCTTCCTCCGCAAAGACACCACACACACTCACACTCACACACACACACTTGCAATGTGAGGTTATAGTCGCTTATTACAGCAATCTGAACCCAGATCACAGTTACTGTAGCTACCGCACCGTTGTAAAGAAGTTGGTATATGTGTGTGTGTATATATATATATATATTATATATATAACATTATTATTCATATTATTCACTATATCTGCTTTATATAATTTTGTCTGTATATACACGGTATAAACTATGTGGATATATAACATAATACATATGTTATATATGTACATATACACATTATGTTGTTATATACTGAATTTGACTAAAATGTTGAAGGCTACAAATTATTAAATGATAAACTAATAAGCTAGCTCATCTAAAAACTAAGGTTGAATCTAAAGTAGCTGCCGAACCTCACACTGAGAACGAAGACTAAGTTGAGTCCATCCTCTTCTTCCTCCGTCACTCCGACATCACCGCTCAGGTCAGGTTCGGGTTACGATAGCAACTAAGCCCGGCTCAAAAGGTCGGGCGCTAAGCGGGTCGTTAACGAGCGGAGCAACCTTTATGAATATTTCATCTTTTCTCGGGAGTGGCGCTAATCAATCGCTTCCCTTTGTTTTCAGGGTAAATGTCATTCCGCACGCTAATGCCGCAGCTTCCCAGGGATACGGAAGTCCCATTTCAGGTCAAAGTTAACAGAGTCTGGGTTCGAAACCCCAACGATTTTTCGTCCGATGATCAAATAGCGCTTATAGAACGGTGCTAATGGCATACAGCGAGTACGCGGAAACCAAGACACTCACTGTAGGAGCAGCCGTAGATCTCCAGCCTGAGTCCGATCCACCCTGCGGAACTCCAGGCCCGGGGCAGGAAGCGGAGGAAGCGGGTTCGAATCGGGTGGAGCAGCTTGTGGTGGACGACTCCGTCCGCGTTGGTGTTGCCTTGAAAAATCTGTAAAAATAAATAAATAAATAAATTATTGGGGGAGAAAATAAAAGATGAATTAATTTTTTTTTAATTAACTGATTTTTTTTTTCTTTTTAAACTTTTATTTTAAATAAATAAATGTATTAGTCTACAACTAAAATCCAATCTTTTTGCTTCAGCTAAGCTAACAAATAAATACAGTAATAACCCTGTAACTCTCTTTTCCAATCTTTCTATCATTTCTTGCTTTCCCCTTTCTCTCTCTGAGTGGTGGAGGACAGAGGGAGCGAGGGAGCAGAGTGATGATAATGCGCTGAAATGCTGGCTATCGATCGGGAGGGAAGGGTGTTGACCGATTGTTTGGCCGCGAACGTGGACGCAAAGCGACCTCTGGCTCCGGTGACACTGCGCTCCAGAATCGATCGCCGACTTGTCAAAACAGAGAAAGTGAAAGACAGAGAAGGAAAAAAGCTCAGCGGGGAGAAAAGAAGCGAGTCACGACCGCGAGGGAAGACCGGTGGGAACACGGTGACCACAAGTCTGGACGAAGGGCAGGTCTCAAAAAAGAAAAACTGGTGTTTACATTAAGGTTCAAACTGTAAATACTGGGACCCTGACCCTTGCTGGACGCTAAACTTCATTACAACTGTTGCTGGACTCCAAATCTCAACTCAGACCTTTCCTCGACTCGGACCTCTGCTCAACTCGGACCTCTGCTCGACTCGGACCTGGATGGAGTCCAACTCTCACTGGACACCAACCCTCATTCTAACCTTGACTGGACTCACACTTGCCCAATGGGTGGACAATAAATAAACTCAAGCCACTACACACTGGACTGCAGCCTTGAGTCCAGCTATGACCCTCATTCCAACGCTCAAGTCCTCATTAAGGGTCAGTGTGATTTGAAGTCCAGAGGACACTAAAATTTCATATTATTTCTAAAATTACAAGTGAACTAAAATGTGAATACATCATGACGTTTTTATAAAATAGTACCCAAGTGTCTCACCTCAGCGTTGTCCTCCTGCCTGTACTGCCTCCACGTTCTGCCCGAGTCGCTGTAGAGCAGGGTGTAGCTCGACATCCAGTCGGAGCTGCCAAAGCGACCCTGTGTTGCCACGGCGGTGACCTCCACCCTCTCCCGTAGGTCCACCTGTAACCAGCGCTGACGGTCTGTACGCTCGGGGCTCCAACCTCCACCTCCTATAACACACAAATTTGTACAAAATCTCATTTAGATATGCTTAGAAGTTTATTAAAATGATATTGGTATCAGCAGATGTTATTAGCCTTAAAATTCTGATCTAGGAGTATGTCAAAATGCTGAAAATCAGTTCCAAAAAAAAAGTTTAAATCTTTTCTACTAGCTATCACAAATTCCCAGTGGACATCACCTCAATACTATAGTAGAAACCAGCGCTAGCAGAAACTAGCATAAAACTCAAATTCTCACCAGCTGCTATTGCAATATTTGCTATTTTGGCAACATGTTGGCCAAAAGCGCTAGCAGAAACTAGCATTAGTTAGTGGAAATGAGTGTGTTGATCATCTAGCAAACGAGGTTTGTCCTTTTTTCGAGGTGAGCCTCCTAAAAATTCATATGACACTCCGCCGGCACTGCAGTAGCCATAATACTGTCCACCCTGGTTTGTGTGTGTGTGTGTGTGTGAGTGAAACATGCTGACTCACCGTCTCTCCGGTTAAGCTTGGCGTAATAGGGCGAGTGTGAGGCGGAGGAGCTGCGGAACGAGGCGGGAGGCAGAGCCGAGACCAGTGGCCCGATGCACTGATCTATAAACAGAAAGATGGAGGAGAATAAAATCAGAAAGTGACCGAAACGCTGGACTGTGGTCAAAAAATATGCTCAATTTTACACTAGGTGCAATGTATCGCAAATATTATTGCTCGTGTTTGTGTTAGGTCCCTGCCCAGATGCAGGCTGGGATCACGTAAACAAACTGCCTAGATTTGGAGCATGTGGGAAGTGTAACGGTTGGCACTGTGATCAGAGGGTTCAAGTCTCGAACCATTATAATGATGATCAGTGTTAAATAACATCTATAATTTGCATAATATTTAAATATTAACTTATAAATTAAACATGTTGAATCATCCTCTAGAATGAATCATCTGGTAAAGATCCGTCTCGAAAACATCAGAACAGAACCAGAATCAGACAGAAGCTTCCGGTTTTACATAAATCATGTTGCACAGCTCCATCTGGAGATGAATCAGGCTCCAAAAACCTCAAATATTTCCACCTGAAATCAATTCCTAGCGCAAAAAGTGGAATATTTAATGTTTAAAATTTATTTACATGTACATAAAACTTAGAATGTGAAACAATAATAAACTGATGTCCAGCAAAAATGTCCCAATGTGACAATTTTACACTTGACTTTTAACATGTTTGTCATTAAAGCATGTTAAAATATTAGTTTTGTCTCATTATTATTTTAAATTTAATTTAATAAATAAATCAAATATATTCACTAGTGTATCTAAAACTTTTGTTAAAAATATTAATTTCATAAAAATGTTTTTTAACCATTTTTATTTTTACATTTCTTATTTTAATTAATATTATTAAATTTAATTTATAGTCTTTATATATGCTACCCTTTCCAAACAAAAGGAATATCACAAAAATGTAAAAGAAAATAGTATATATATATAATTTTATTGTTTCCTACAATTAATTAAAAATAACACAAAATACTATCATTTCTAAAAATTAAACTTCTGACAAAAAATGTCATTATACAGTCAATAAATGTGGAACTTCTATATGTGAACATATAGACATGCAGATATGAAGGTTTAAAAAATTTTATTAAAATTATAAAAACATTTTTTCCATAATATTCTACATTTTTATTAGCTTTACTAGCATGTTATTAGCTCCAAAAATGAACACCAATGGAAATATTCAGAAAATTCAACAAAATGTATGTTGAGTATGTGAGTGTGTGTGTGTGTGTGTATATATATATATATATATATATATATATATATATATATATATATATATATATACATATATATATATACATACATATATATATATATATATATATATATATATATATATATATATACTAGCAGCATTTTTCAGCTCCAAAACGTATGAAAGTTGATAGAAGTTCTCCAAAAAAACTCAGCAAAATGTGTGTGTGGTGTGGGTGTGTGTGTGAAATACCAATTGACTGAGTGATGTTCCTGGAACTCATAAATATGAATTTTGGTGAGTGACAAGGAGATTGTGTCCTGCTCCCCCCCAAATACGTCCCCCGGGTCAAGCAGTGACGGGCAGGAGAAATAAAGAGACGGGACTGGCAACATTATGCTAATCCCCTGCAGCAAACACACACACATTCACAGAATCCTGACATACACCAAAAAAAGCCCAGCTGTCATGTCGGTGTGAACGTTTTGGGTGAAGCTCTGACGTCTCCAACTTTTCTCTTTTGACTCCTGAGTTGTCTCATGAGACTGAAAATCACTGGGGCTAGAAATGTGCAGAGGGAAGTTTGTTCATTATGTCAAGGTTTGTGTTGGTGTTTATGAAGGATAACAGTGCTATTTGTGTTTGGGAGGAGAGTTCTATAGTGCTCAGGGTGAAGGTAAAGTTTGTGTTGAAGGTGTTGGAGTTTTGTTTGTGCTGAAGGTGTTGGTGTTTGTGTTGAAGGTGTTGGAGTTTTGTTTGTGTTGAAGGTGTTGGTGTTTTGTGTTAAAGGTGTTGGTGATTGTGTTGAAGTTTTGTTTGTGTTGAAGGTGTTGGTGTTTTGTTTGTGTTAAAGGTGTTGGTGATTGTGTTGGAGGTGTTGGTGATTGTGTTGAAGGTGTTGGTGTTTGTGTTGAAGGTGTTGGTGTTTTGTTTGTGTTGAAGGTGTTGGTGTTTGTATTGAAGGTGTTGGTGTTTTGTTTGTGTTAAAGGTGTTGGTGATTGTGTTGGAGGTGTTGGTGTTTGTATTGAAGGTGTTTGTGTTTGTATTGAAGGTGTTGATGTTTGTGTTGAAGGTGTTGGTGTTTGTGTTGAAGGTGTTGGTGTCTGTGTTAAAGGTGTTTTGAAGGTGTCTAAGGTGTTGGTGTTGAGGTGTCAGGTGTTAGTATCTGTGTTGAAGGTGTTGGTGTCTGTGTTGAAGGTGTCTGAGGTGTTGGTGTTGTGTTGAAGTTGTTGATATGTGTGTTGAAGGTGTTGGTGTCTGTGTTGAAGATGTCTGAGGTGTTGGTGTTTGTGTTGAAGGTGTTGATGTTTGTGTTGAAGGTGTCTGAGGTGTTGGTGTTTGTGTTGAAGGTGTTGGTGTCTGTGTTGAAGGTGTTGCTGTTTGTGTTGAACGTGTTGGTGTTTGTGTTGAACGTGTTGGTGTTTGTGTTGAACGTGTTGGTGTTTGTGTTGAAGGTGTTGGTGTCTGTGTTGAAGGTGTTTGTGTTGAAGTTCTCTGAAGTGTTGGTGTTTGTGTTGAAGGTGTTGGTGTCTGTGTTGAAGGTGTTGGTGTCTGTCTTGAAGGTGTCTGAGGTGTTGGTGTTTGTGTTGAATGTGATGGTGTATGTGTTGAAGATGTTGGCGTTGAAGGTGTTGGTGTCTGTGTTGAAGGTGTTGGTGTCTGAGGTGTTGGTGTTTGTGTTGGTGTTGGTGTTTGTTTTGAAGGTGTTGGTGTCTGTGTTGAAGATGTCTGAGGTGTTGGTGTTTGTGTTGAAGGTGTTGGTGTTTGTGTTGAAGGTATTGGTGTCTGTGTTGAAGGTATTGGTGTCTGTGTTGAAGGTGTCTGAGGTGTTGGTGTTTGTGTTGAAGTTGTTGATGTTTGTGCTGAAGGTGTTGGTGTTTGTGTTGAAGGTGTTGGTGTCTGTGTTGAAGATGTCTGAGGTGTTGGTGTCTGTGTTGAAGATGTCTGAGGTGTTGGTGTTTGTGTTGAAGGTATTGGTGTCTGTGTTGAAGGTGTCTGTGTTGAAGGTGTCTGTGTTGAAGGTGTCTGAGGTGTTGGTGTTTGTGTTGAAGTCGTTGATGTTTGTGTTGAAGTTGTTGGTGTTTGTGTTGAAGGTGTTGGTGTTTGTGTTGAAGGTGTTGATGTAACTGTTGGGAAATAATAATATTTGTGTTGGGAAACAGTGAGGTTTGTACTGTAGGTGTTGGTGTTGAATTGAGGGTCTTGATGTTACTGTGTGTAACAGTAATCTTTGTGTTTGATATGTTAGAGTATGTGTTGGGAAACAGTGGCGTTTGCACTGCAGGTGTCGGTGTTTGTTTTGGAGGTGTTGGTGATTGTGTTTGGGTTGGTGTTGATAGAATTTGGCGTTTTGCGTGTTTTCTAGTGAATAATAAAACTTGGTAAAAATTTTTATACATTATAATAAGAATCTCAGTGCTTTCACTATTGAGAACAAACTGGTAGAAATTGTTCACGTTAACAGTTGAGAGCGTACTAACTTGACGTCATGTTAAATTAATCATTTTTGGTACATGCGGACAATGTTAAATTAGTAATAATTCAACTTAAAAACGTCTCCGCGTGGAGCCGAACGCAAAAAAACCTGTGACCCATAAAACGGACTTGGTAAAGGCCCATAACCACCAACGGCTCATTAGCATAACTTACACACACACAGGCACACACACACACCACTGTGTACAAATGTGGAGGAGGATGAAGGAGGGAATTAAACATGTTTACAAGAAGAAGGTCCTCTGGTCCCTGTTTCTCTCTCTTAGAAACATACACACTCTCTCTCTCTCACACACACACCGTCTCACATACCTCGTTTCCATCACTACATCCCTACACATCCCCTTTGCTCTCTCGTTTTTCTCTCTCTCTGGCATTCTCTCCCTTCATGATGAAATTAATATTAAACATACTGTAGTGGTGTGGGTGTGTGGGTGTTAGTGATTTGTCCGCGCAAACTGAGAACGTGTCATTAACTATGCACTTCGCAGACAGAACCTGGTGCTTAGGGCACACACACACACTGAGCAACAAACAAACACAAACTGTACAGATAAAAAGAAACAAACATTAATACACAAACACAAGAACACACACACACACACACCCCAAACATCAAAAAACAAACACATGAATACACACTGTCAAAAGTAAAGAGTAAACACACACAACAAAGTGATATGTTGTGCAGCTTTTTTGCCAGTGCATGGGGCAGTATCTTGAGTACCTCAGTGGTACCGAACCAGTAAAGGTACTTCTGAGCAATGTAACATCCCCAAGCACTGCTCCCCGGGTGCTGCCCACTGCTTCTTCACAGAGGGGTCAAATGCAGGCGTCTTATTTTGGGGCAGTTGGCAGCGGTAATGTAACGGCTAGGGAGTTGGTCCCATGATCAGAAGGTTGCCAATGTGCTTTACTTTAGGAGTAAAATCAAAAAGAGGTAAGCAAATATGCAGTTTGACACGTTAAAAATGCTAAAAGGTGCAAATCAGAAAACTCGGTGTCTTTGACCTTTAAGCTAAATTTAACTTAAGACAAAAAAAGGCAGAGATTTCACAGAGTCCGATTCAAAGGCTCTCATTTCCGATGTTTCAGACCGATCTCAGTTTTGCCTACAACCTAAAATTGCCGCCACCCTGTGTGTCTGCCGTCGCTCTGCTGACCCGGTCTGGCCCTTCCAGATGCTGGACTCTTAATGGAGTCCCTTCCCTGTTCCTGCACAGACGTTCTAATGCAATCTTTAAGAGGCTTTTTTCACCTCGCACTGGAGCCAGACATCCAGGCAAACTGAAAATGTGCTCAGAGTGAGAGAGAGAGAGAGAGAGAGAGAGAGAGAGCGAGAGGATAAGGGAAGGAAGATGAAGTGCTCCGCTGAATAGGTCCCAAGCATCAAGGTTGGTGTGCAACAGCCCTTTAAATGCTGTCAGAGGTTTGTGACGGTCAGGACGGTCATGCATCTTTCAGCACCATCCTGAAACTTGCCCTAGCCTCCAGGGGCCACATCTGACCTCCTCACATTGGATCTCAGGGAAAGAAAAACCTGTTTGAGCTATCAGAGTGTTGCTTTAGGAATTAGGTGGTGGTTTGAGACCAAGAGGTTATGGTTTCAAGACAGATTGTACCTTATCTCCAAAACTAGCACCTTTGATTTCTTGAATAAGACCCTGCATCCCAAGTCATTCCAGGATGACTGTCGCTGGAAGTTGCTCTAGATAAAGGATGGACAATTCCAATCCTGGAGGGCAGAAATATAGCGGGTTTCCCCATCATTCTTGACTTCAGAACATTCACACCTGGTCACATGTAGACACTCACCAAGAAGAGGCTCACTGGGTAGGATGGAAATCCATGACTCCAGGTCTGGATCTGCCCATCCTTGATCTAGAGCAACTTTACAGGGACAGTCTTCCTAGAATGACTTAGGGTGCAGGGTCATGGGTGAGAGGGTAGAGTCTGTTTTGAAACCATGACCTCTTGTTCTCAAACCACCTGCCCTGGAGGACCAGTTTCCAGCTGGTTTTCTATCCTTCTTGACTTCATAACATTCAGACCTGGTCTCAGCTAGGTGCTCACCATGAAATGACTTGAAAGGGATAACAGTAATTCTCCAGGAAACCAGACCTCCAAGACTGAAACTGCCCACCCAGCTCAAGCTGTTTCTGGTGCACATGGTACAGTTTAGACCTTTCCTTAAAGATGAAATACTTGTCTAAAGACCAAGAGGTTGTGGGTTCAAGTGTGGCTCAATCCTATCTCCAGCTCTACCACCACTGAGACCCTGAGAAAGACCCTGAGAGGAAATGGAAGTCAGTCTAGATGTTTCAATGGTGATGGCATCTACATATTGAATTTACCAAAATCATTTCACCATATTTTATTAAAAACATCCAACAAAACTTGCAGCACCATCCAGTCTGGTTGGTTGAGGTTTAACAGTAGGACACCATCAAGTCCAGCACTACAAATATTAATCCCCTGAGCATGACACTTCTGTCACCCTGGGTCCATGTTGTCCCTTTAATTAGAAACTGGAAGTCGCTCTGGGTAAGGGATAGGGTATAATAAATGCAGAACAGCACAAAATGATATTATTGACAATTTCTGTTAAACAACTTCATTTGCTCTTAAAGAGCTTCATCTGAAACCTGACTACACAGTGCAAGCTGTCAAAATGACATGAAGTGTTGGTAAGATCACCCTTCTTCACCTCGTATTGAATTTACTTCAAGACAGAAGGCTGAAGATGGGAAAATCTATTTTCTCATGGAGCTGTCGTCCCAGTGATGACTCCCTTGGTGCTTCCCTTCAGGTCTGTTTAAGGCTTTGCTAGGCAAGTGCTTCCGGCAAACTCTTTGCACATTACTGGAATTAAACGATTGTGCTTAAAGTACAAACTTTTTCAGAGATTTCATTTCAAACTAGTCCACCGTGAAGGGAGTGTGATGCTGTAATTGATGTGGTTTCATTGATTGGATCTGGCCGACACTCTTATCCGAAGTGATTTACGATTCTTAATTACAAGACTAGTCTGGTGGTTAAGTGCCCTGCTTGGGGGTACAGTGTTGGAAGGGCCGAAACTTGAACCCATGACCTCCAGGATCAATCATCCTAGAGACTAATTGCTTCCAGGTACAGAGTTACTTGTACTCATGACCCCAAGGTAATCAGGCATGAACCTGTGACTTCCAGGTATAAACAGGCTTGAACCCATGAGCTTAAGGTTACTGTCAGGCTTAAACACATGAATTTCAAGTGTGTGAGTGTTCCCATGAAGGTTTGAATCTTTAGAAGAAGAACAAACAGTCTTTAACATATAACCCTCAGGTAGAAAAACGCTTGTACCCATGGATTCTAAGGTACACTCACATTTGAACCATCACTATAGGTAAGGTCTGAGCTCCAACAACCCAGTTAGAGAAAGGCTTCAAGTAGCTTCAAGTAGTACATGAAGTACATGAACACCTAATCTACTCCTAAGTAGGGAAAAACTGGAACCAGTGATTCCCAGATGGAGAAATTCTGGAACACTTGATCACTAGGTAGAAAAATAAAGAAATCCCCTGATCACTAGTTAGAGAACTTCAGGAAGTCCTGATCCTTAAGTAGAAAATTTGAACCCAACACACCTTGATCCTTCGATCCCCAGATACTAAAATGTTTGACCTCCATTCTCCCTAGGAAGAGAAATACTAGACCGATCATCAGGTGGAGGAATCCCTGAACTCCTTGATCACCAGGTAGATGAATGCTTGAACCCTCTCATCCCCGGGTGAAGAAATGCAGAAACCCCCTGAACCCTCAGAAGATAAATGATCCTCAGATAGAGAGGATCCTCCACCGATATTCTCCGGTAGAAGAATAATCCCCAGTTAGGGAAATACTTAAACATGCTCATGCTTCAACCTCTGATCCCTAGATAGGGATGAATTCTCACTTAAGCCCATGTTAACCATGTATTCAGGCTTCAACCCCTGACCTCCAGGTTCAATGAGACTTAAACCCACAACCTCAAAACTCCTTCTAGGTTCACGACCCAGCCTTCCAACTCCAGCACCGCCCCACCACTCCTCTGTAAGTCACTTCTCCACCTAGCACCACAGGAATTTCAACGATGCGACCGACGCACCTTCCCTCTGCGACTCGACCGCCGCGTTCTCATGAAAATGCATGCGCCTGGGAAGGCAGCAGATGCAAACGCCGGCCACCCGACCGCTTGGCATCTTTATTCATGACGCCACGTGTAATTAAAACGGCTCGGACCCCCCTCCCTCCCTAACGAAGATGAGGAAATTAGCTGCGACCCGATTCTGCCGCCAGTTGCTGGTGGCAGCTGATGCAATGTAGAGCAGCAGAGGAGAGGCCCGTTATTTAAAACTGACAGCGACGTAGGACGACACTTGCGTCCCTGAGCTTCATCACATACTTGTATACCCACACATATATATGCACACACACACACACACCTCGTGTTCAAACTCTAGTTTCGGGCACCGCAGCGGCAACACGGGTTCACACTACGCTCTTGTTTTAGAATCACTCGCAGCAGTGAGAAAGACTCTTGCCAACAGCGAGTGGGTGACATAAAAACGTGTCTAAGTGGTTTTAGAAATCATAACATTGATTATTATGCAGTATTAAAATTGTGGTCATATATTAACTCAAGGATCCCATAATTGCTTGATAAGACAATAACGAGCCACTAATTTGTGACAAAATATTACAAAAATATAACTTTGTACGATTCTTCAGAAACATAAAAGCTGCGACTACACAGCCTTAAAACATTACATCATCATCTTATTAATATTCATGATAAACACATAAATAAATGAACAAAGTTCCATAAACAGCTAACGTAGCTTTTCACGCTTCCCTTTTCACCCCAAGCTTTCTCGTTTCTGGTTAGGAATTTACAAGTTGTTTCTAAGTATTTGTATTTATTTTCTATAAAGATGGAGCCAGACAGATACATCAGCATGTCAAAATTGACATTATCAGTTGATATCAGGCGCCGAATAATCGATACGAACGCTTATAACAAACAGTCCACAACAGGGGTCAGTTGGTGGCATAACGGTAGAGTGTTCGTCCCTGAACCCTCAGAAGATAAATGATCCTCAGATAGAGAGGATCCTCCACCGATATCCTCCGGCAGAAGAATAATCCCCAGTTAGGGAAATGTTTAAACATGCTCATGCTTCAACCTCCGAACCCTAGGTAGATAGGGATGAATTCTCACTTGAGCCCATGTTCACCATGTATTCAGGCTTCAACCCCTGACCTCCAGGTTCGACGAGACTTAAAGCCACAACCTCAAAACTCCTTCTAGGTTCACGACCTAGCCTTCCAACTCCAGCACCGCCCCACCACTCCTCTGTAAGTCATTTCTCCACCTCCACCTAGCACCGCAGGAATTTCAGTTGCACCTGCGATCAGAAGGTCACAGGTTTGAATCCAGGACCGCAAAAGTTACCACTGAAGTACTCATGAGCAAGGTACCGTCCCCAAGCAGGTCCTCCTCAGGTGCTGCCTTTGTTAGCTGCCCACTGCTCCTTCACGGATGGGTCAAATGCAGAGGTCATATTTCGTTGTGGTGCACTGTGCGCTGTGGTGTGTTCAGAATGACAATCGCTCACTCACTCAAATAAATCATCAGGAAGCTTGATCCCTCAACTAAGAGTGTTGTTATTATGTAGTTTGTCCAAAGTTGAGGTTTTTGTGTTTTTATACCTTCAACTCTTATTTAACTAATCTTTTTAAAAACGTCTAACTTCAAAAGTTAGTGGTAAAAGTTCAAATATCAGTTGAGCTCTTGCGCACACACACTCACAAAAACACCCATTTGACTTACTCAAATCCAATTACAAAACGAACCCTTTCGGTTCAGTATTCAAGGACAAACTCAGTCTCTGAATTAATAATTTATAAGTCAACCTTTTACATCATCATATACTGAAATCGTATAAAATTTAAAAATACAATTTTATACCTTTCATAAGGTCGTCCGTTATCAGAGGGCCACCGGTTCCAGTAAAGTTGTGGACCGATAAAGGTACCACTGAAGTACTCATGAACAAGGTAGCTACCCGTGAAGGGACAGTGGGCAGCGTTTTTGGCAGTGCTTAGGGAAAGTACCAACGCAGAGGTCAAATTTGGTTGTGGTGGTGTGTTCGCCACGACAAAGAATCACTCCAATTCAAAATGACTTCTGTAATTATCTTCTCACTAGTAAAGCAAGTTAGATGTAAAATAAGTTGTCGTTTAAAAGCTGTAGTTTACTGTTTAAACCACGCCGATCAGGGATTTTAATTAAGCTCCACATCTGTGGCGTGTAAACATAATTCAGTCACAGTTCCTGTCCGACCAAGACGTCTCTCCTGGCTGCGAACGCATTAACACTTGAGCATTTACATGTACATAAAAAAGTCCCTGCAGACGCCAGTTTTTTTTTCTCACGTTCTCACATTTAAACCCGTTTATCGTGGAACAGACCTCGTCTGTTTGCGGGAAGAAGGCGTAAATCTTGTTCACCTTGTGCTGTATTTAAAAACCGCCGCTTCGTCTGCAACGCTCACAACGTGTTGTGTGATAACTGGTGCTTCGCAAGTTTGGAAAACGCAATAAGAGTTTGTTGGTGGTGGCTTGGCGATCGTTGCAGTGACATATAGAGTAATTAACTGCAATGGCATTACTTTGAGCGCTTTATTTTTGGACTTTGTATAATCGAAATGACCACTAAAATATTAAATGGACACTACGTTTCCAACACTGACAATGTCTCTGACAATGCTGCTGCACTTACACACCGGGTTGAATATACCAGCTTTCAACTGTTTCCACTTAAGTTTAAAAAAGGGAATAAAAGTTTACTGTTTGTGTGTTTAGGAAAGGTCAGAAGTGTGTAAGGAGTCAACATCTACACAAACACACACACACACACAGTAAACGAAATGTCAGGACAACCAGGACACAGTGAGCCAGACAGAGCGAGAGAGAATAAAAGTGAGACATGTAAGTAAAAATGAATTTTGCTGAATAATTCCTCACTACTAAAAGCTACAATAAACATAATAAACAATATTTTCTTACGTTGTTTCTTAAATCTGTTCTTAGTAAAATTACAACCATAGAACTAAAGAACACCGAATAAGCTAATATTTTGCACAAACATGCAATAAAATTTGCGTAATTTTTCATGTACGAACAAATTGAATGTCAGAATCTTGGTGAAAACTGTGCAAATTTCATCTTAAGATCTAAATACAGATCATCAGCTCATCTCTTTTCTTTTTCACCTGGACGCCGAACAAGACGAACCTCTTGGCAATAGGACACAGTCCAGCGTCGCCGCTAATTAGGCTAGCCTTGGCGGCTTTTCTAATGAACTGCAAAACCGGTTTATACCGGGCGGAAGTACAGCACTCTGGGAACTTAAAATACGGTGGAAAAAAAAGAATTTGCCAAGAGTTCCAAAGACACGCGTTTGAAGGCATTAGCGGCCTACTTAGCGCCCGCGTGGAAAAATATAAAAGCCGAATTCAACAAAAGCCAAGAGACATGAATATCTGAATGAGCGAAAATGCTTAGACGTGAAGATGTAGGGAGAGAGCGAGAGAGCGAGAGAGAGAGAGAGAGAGAGAGAAACGCTTCACGATTTTTAGGTCAATAAAAGAAACAGATCTCAGCTTATTAGCTACTAGCATGAGCTGCTTTTACGAAGAGCTGGTTAATTAATCTAATCATCAAATAATCAAATAATTAATGGAAACTCACACTCAGGACCTCTAATCAATGACCTCTAATCTTGGCCACATCAGAACATCATTCAAACGATGAATTTATTAACTCATTATTCTCATAATTCAATTTGTATTAGTTTTGTTTGATTGTTTGTTAGTTTTATTAGTCAATTATTTCACATTTTGTTAGTTTTGGGCTGGGTTTTTTGGTTTGTTTGTTTTTTTGTTTTTTTAAATTTTTTGTTATGTCAATTGTTAGATGTATGTAATGATTTTATGTTAGTTTTGTCAGTCAAATAATATATTTTGTTTGTTTTGGGCTTTTACAATTTTTATTAGTTTTGTTTGTTGGGTTTTTTGCTAGTTTTTTAGATTTTAGAGTGTTTGTCCAAATTATTTTTGGTTAGTTTTGTTCTATTCAATTATTTTATTTTATGTTACTTTTGCTGGTAAATTGATTAATTTTTGTTAGTTTTGTAAATTTTTTGATTTTTCTTTAGCTTTGTTAGTCAAGTTTTGGATAGTTTTGTTAGTGATTTGTTGTTAGTTTTTAAAGATTTTTTGCCAGTTTTGTCAGTCGACTGTTTGATTTTTTGTTACTTTTGTTCAACTGAGGCTACATCAATATATATCATGTGATTTTAAAAAGCGAGCAGCATTTTTACACTTCTTTACTAGACAGGTAACAATAGTTCTCTCCAAATGGGAAAACGAGTGTGTTTGTGTGTATAAGTGTGTGTGTATGTGTGTAAGGTCAGGCTGGAAGTGCGCGTATAGATGGAGCGCTTGTTTTGAGCTGGAATTAGACGTGACACCGCTGCTGACAAGATCACGGCAGTCATTGAGTCAGACACAAATCCAGTGTAGAATGCAAACACTGCGCTTTCTACTGGAGAGAGAGAGAGAGAGAGAGAGAGAGGGAGAAGGAGGGCGAGAAGGAGGGAGAGACATAGATGGATAGGAAGGAAGAGAGGGATGCAGAGAGAGATAGTGAAGAAAGAGAGAGTGGGATGGATAGAGGGTGAGAGATAGATGGATAGACGGGGGAACAGAAAGGAGATGATGGAGGGAGAGAGAGAGAGAGAGAGAGAGAAGGGGAGGAGACACAGATGGATAGGGAAGGAAGAGAGGGATGCAGAGAGAGATAGCGAAGACAGAGAGAGTGGGATGGAGAGAGCGAGAGAGATAGTGAAGAGAGAGCGAGTGATAGAGGGATAGATGGGGAGCAGAAAGGAGATGATGGAGAGAGAGAGAGAGAGAGAGAGAGAGAGAAAGAGAAGGAGGGAGAGACATGGATGGATAGGGAAGGAAGAGAGGGATGAAGAGAGAGAGAGAGAGGGAGAGAGAGAGGATGAGGAAAAAGAAAAAAGAGAGGTGTGGAATGGAGATAGAGTGAGGGAAGGATGGACTTAGAAAGTGTAGAGTAGGAAATGATTAAATTCTATACAGTGGACATTGTTAAAATTAGGCTAGTAGAATTGATTAAACTCTAGCTAGTAGAAATCATTGAATTCTAGTTAGTAGAAATTGTTACATTTTAGCTAGGAGATATATTTTAAGTCTAGCTAGTAGAAATCACTAAATTCTAGTTAGTAGAAACTACTAAACTCTAACTAATAAAAACTGTTGAATTCTAGAAAACAGAAAATCAGTCAATTTTAGAAATCATTGGTCTCTCGCTAGTAAAAACGGTTACGTTTAGGTAAGTATAAATTGTTGAATTGTTAAATTGTAGCTAGTAGAAATCGCTCAATTCTAGTTTGTATTAATTGTTCAACTTTAGCTAGTGAAAACCGCACCATCTATAGGAGTAGTAACTCAAATTTCTCTGCCCAATTGTTTTTGGTTTTTCATCTCAACAGAACCCTGAAAAGGTGCCATAGTAGCCGAGCGCTTTCACCAATTTGCATTCTGTTACACGCGCGGATTTTCCGCATAAGGTTTAGCCTCTTATGCAAATGTGGACCGGTGGATTTGCATAACAGCGAGCGGCGGGAAACGGCCGGAAATTCACAGCCTCTATTTTCTCAGGTTTGAAGAGCGCAAACGTTGAAACTGCGATGGATTTTAAACTCCAGTTTCTAATCTACAAAAAAGCGACTTGGTTTTTCCTCGCAGCCGAAGGGCAAAATCGTTGCCTCGGGCTCAAAAGCTGATCTTAAAACAGAAAAGATAACTTTAAAGCTTAATGTGGAAAAATCTACAGAGTGTGTCGGTTTTATTATATAAATGTTTGCACATTTTTTCAATCCACCCATTAAATCTAATTAATAATTAGACACAATATATACAGTTTTCAAAAATGATATTTCAAATATGGCAAATAATCCAAATAAATTCAAATAAAACATTATTTAAATATAAGTTGTTATCGACAAAATTATTTATCAAAGTTATTTTATGAACTTATCAAATAAATAAATAAATAAAGTTTAGATCCAGGATGTTTGGCAACAAATAGTTGAAAAACAAATCCTTTGCCATATTCAACAAAAATACATTCAAAAATATATGTTGAAATCACAAACTGAAATAAATAAATAAATAAATAAATAAATGTTATAATATTGTTAGTTTCTCAATGAACAAGTGTTAGTTAATATATTGATATGAAACATTACATCTTCTGAGATCTTTGTTAAAATGTATATATTTATTTATTATGTATTTTTCTATTTTGCCATTTAAGAACCTATTTATATATATTTGGAAATATATTGTCAAATTGTTTTTAAAAAAGTATTTATTATATAATTACTTATTATTTGAATACATAATG
>JAVGVS010001275.1:0-25919 GCA_032718565.1 Distichodus sexfasciatus
GTATTACTTCTATTGTTACATACTAGTACATTTAACGTGTACACGTATTGTAATGACATGTGACATGGACGGTGGTATCATGTGGAGGCTACCGAGATAGAGGACTGGGGGAGTTCGAGGAGAGTTTAATGCGGGGCACCTGGGGGGAAGTTTGAAAGGGTTTGAGTGTGGAGGTTTTCCCTCGGGGAGCGGAGAGAGTTGCCGTGACCAGGGAATATTGAATGGAGTGTGGGTACTTGTTCGACGGACTCCCAGGCAATTGAGTGATCGGCGAGGGACGCTGAAGAGGACTGTGGGCGCGACGTTTTTTTTGGTATGTTTTTTGTGGACATCCGGGACGCCGGTGTTCACAGACTGTGCTACGGACACACAGGAGGGTCTCAGCGGCTGCTGAACTGAGGAAAGTCAAGTAGTGTTTTTAATTCTGGTTAATAAGTTTTGTGTGTGTGTGTGTGTGTGTGATATTATGAGTTGGCGTAGCATGTGGGCGGTTTAGTGGGAAAATGTTTTAGACTGTGTTGAACGTTATGCCCGACAATTATTTTTAGTGTGAGGATTGCAGTGTCTAGATCTTTGTGGGGTGATATTTAGTCATGTAAGGGAATGCCATGTGTTAATTGGCTATGCCTCTTTTAGGCCATTGTGGGATGTGTGTAATATGGTGTGATGGTTGGTGGCGCTAATTGCTGGTGTGGTGTTCAACAGATTGTTTGGCACGGTCCCATTTCGCTTGCATCTACTTTAACCCGGTATTTTATGAATTTGATCTTTTGTATGAATAAAGAAATTTGACTGACTGTAGTTGATGTGTGTGGGTTTTCGTGTGTGGGATCGGAGGACGACTACCGGACCGTACCGGTTTATCAAAGGTGGTGGCAGCTTAAAAAGTAAAAGTAATTCAGCTGTTACATTACAGTATTAATATAACTCCATTACGTACACTGTAAAAAGTCATTCTGTGGGTTTGTAGATTTCACTAAATTTAATATGTAAAATTTTTTTAACAAAATTCATTCCTTGCTTTTTTATTCTTTTTTTTTTTTTAATTAAAAATAACTGGAATAAAATCTACTCAATTATGTTGTCAAGGATTTAGCTATTGTTTTTGAATAATTCCAAAAAGAGAGAATATTGAATGAATCCAACATGATGAAAATGAGCAGTTTTCAATTTACTGTTGAACGCGCGGTTTAATCAGCTCGTAAGCACTAGGAGGCACATGCGCTGGAGATTCCCGCTGACAACTTGCAGAACTGATCGCTGCTCTTTTTCATTTTTATTTAAAAAAGGTAAGGAATGTTATTTGCATAGTAAATGAAAAGAAATCTGTTGTAAATAGTATATTATACCGATTAATTTTAAAATTATTTAGCGCTGCCATTGAACATCAATGCAGTTCTTCATTTCAGTCCCTTACTTTGGCATATTTAAAACAATAATCCATGAATATACATGCAGTTTGTTGCACAGCATAGTAGCGTTGGAAATCGAAAATTGATTCAAATTCTGGAATCAGATGCGTGTTCGAAAATTTAAAATTGTTTAAAAATATATATTTTTACACATCTGTGAGGACCTGACCTGGTGATCTGCCAGGACCTTCCGCGCTAATCTACAGTAATCACTGGCACACGAGCAATAGAGAAAGCGTGTATGTATTTTTATTTTATTTTTTGTGTATGTGTAAAAAAGGGGGTTTATTTTAAACAATGTAACAACGTGTACCCAAAAAAGAAACCGTGTTTTCTAGACTTGAAATTATATGTCTTAGAAAATATTGTGGATAAAAAAACAGTTGGTTCTGTTGGGAGACTGAATGTTAATTATTAATAGATACTGTTGTGATTGTTGACAATAAAGCATAAGTTTGTAATTAATCTTTAACGTCTGTGTCTTTTATTCATACCTGGAATCATATTTTAATAAAATGTTATTATTAAATTTAATTAAAAGTAATAATACTTTAATTAATTAAAAAGTAATAAAACTATTAAATAAAACTAAGTAATAAAACTTTAATTTAATTAAAAGTAATAAAACTATTCCTTTAAGTAGTATTTATTAATGAAAACAATATGTTTAAATTTTACTTAATTTTTTTATGTGTGCTATTTGCATCTACTTAATTTGAATGGCTAATTTTTAAGGAGCTCATTTGATTAAATCTAACTCAATTCTCAATTGTTGTTGAATTTAATTAATAATATTGCTTGTAATCTGTTGCCACAATTTTATTGAGTAGATGTAGGGTGTTATTTTTTAGAGTGTAGTTTACGTATTTGAATTGGTGTGAGAAAGGGTTTGAGATCTTCCGCCGCTACAAACAAAAGGTCATTTTTTTGTTGTACACCAATAACGTCCTTCAGATGTTCTACAATGGAGGTTATTTTCTCTCTGTCCAGTGCCGGCAGGGGGCTTGTGATTTCCTCTTCAATTTCCATCCCTGAAAAAGAATTAAGAGGAAACTGAATGGTGTAGGGAGACAACAAAAAGGCCTGCCATGTTATAAAGTGGTAGTGGGTAATAATCCATCAGACTGTCAGCATTTACACACACACTTCTTTCTGTAGGGCAACGCAAGCAGTGAAGTCCAAGGTCAGTGAGGAGTACTGAGTGATGCAACTCGAGCACAAAGTACAATTCAGAATCGTTAACAAGTATCACAGCTATCTTCCCAAAAACCAAGCCCTCATCAGTGTCATCTACAATGGAAACATAGCCTTTGACATACTTGGTACCTTTGTAGACAACTGCTGACACATCCAAAGTGGTCTGATTAGTGCAGCCTGCTTTTGCCACAGCTTCTTGAATGACAGCGTTGTAAAGATGATGATTATAGTCACTTGCTTCTCCAATGATTTGAACTGTAGGTGGAAACAGTTGGCCCACTGAGAGGTAGGACTGCAGTAACTGATGCCGTTCTGTCAGAGTCTTGCATAAGTTGACAAAGTTATGTACTCTTCTTGTACATGCTTTGAAATACGAGTGCTTGCTCTCAAACCTAAGGATCCACAAACGAATGAGTGGTCCAAAGTGAAGGATAAGCTCTGCATAATGTAACAAATAGTGATGTTTTGCTTTTAAAGCTTTGTCAGGAAACCTACTGTGTCTCAGATATATATATTCCTCTA
Organism: Distichodus sexfasciatus; assembly: GCA_032718565.1. Lineage (NCBI taxonomy): Eukaryota > Metazoa > Chordata > Actinopteri > Characiformes > Distichodontidae > Distichodus > Distichodus sexfasciatus. The sequence continues at coordinate 3,132 of JAVGVS010001275.1, forward strand.
TCAGTATCTTTAGATAGGCAATGTCATTGTGACTTATTTTGGGGGCACATACAAGATCAACAGTGTCTCTAAGTTTAAGGCATAACTGCCAAACCTCATTATCCACAGGATGTTTTATCTTTTCACCAATGTACAGAGGCAGAAGTCGTAGAAGACACCAGTTCTGTGCTGCTGAACCCCCCAGCCTCGGTCCTGTTTTCACCTCACATGGCTTACTTAAAGCATCACTTCCTATGTGTTTGAACTGTATAATTGCTCTGTTTAACTGGTTGTATGTGAAATGCCTTTCCACTTGCACAAGGGTATCAATGTATAGTGACAAGTCACTGGAAACCACTCCTTCAAATAAATCATGGCCCAAACATGGAGGTAGCCCAGAGCACACATGGAAATACTTCAGTGAATTGAACACAGAGTCAAATTTAATGCCATTCACAACAGAGTGGTCACTTGTAGAGAGGACCTCAACACTGTCTTTATAGTTATCAGCAGTTCTTTTCTGTCCAAGTGATAGTGGATCATTGATAAAGCTTTCCCTGTCAATTGAGCAGTATCTGCAAAAATGTTTGCTACAGCTGAAATTCTCAGTGAAACCACCTATGCAGTGGGAGCCCAGATTGTCTCCTAAGATGGCTATCAAAGCTGCCTTCATTATGGTTCCATCCTCTGCCAGAACCCCTGTCTCTTCCAAATCTTTAAGGTCTGCAATAAGACTGGAAAAAACTTTGTTATGCCCGAAAATCAGTGTCCCTGCAAAGCAGAACCAGTTGCATTGCATCAACAGAGGATCGGCTGTGTGGTAAGATCTCACCTAGAGTCATGTACACTGCCAGGATTTTATGTTTCTTTTTGCCAGACCCTAATGGATTAACCACTTCAAATGCATCTTGGTAGAGAATGAGTGAAAGAGATGATGGATAGTGCTGTAAAAGTGCATTATCTTTGACATTTTGACCGTCTGAGACATCCTCTAAAACCATGTCGGGTGATCGGCGCAGTTTTGACTATTTGTACTGTTCCTGTATTGTGGGTTGTCTCAAGAGAGACTTCAGTGTTTCTTTAATTGGCAAATACTGAAAAAAACGCTGTTTGCCTGTACTGTCAGATCCTAAAAAAATTTGAGTTGGCTCAACATAACTGAAGTTTTCTTTGAAAAATGTCTTCCTTGTTTTGTCAGATCTCAACACACCCTTGTTGTACAGTGTTAAGAGATCATTTTGTGGTTCTTGAATGATGTTATCTACTTCTGCTTCTGGAATATTAAATGCAGACAGTTTGTCAGACAGTTTTGCAAGAACATTGTGCATTCCACAGCTGTGAAGATCTTGAAATTCCTCTATGATGCACTGTATAGTGCTGGCTGGCAAGAGCATTTTAGCCTGCATTTTTAAATAAAACAAAGCCAATCGATATAGAAATAACTCTTCATCATTAGTATTATGCTGTGAATCCCTGTCTTCTAATGGATGTACTGTGTCCTGTCTTTGGATTATGGCAATTTCACCACTTTCTTGTTGCCTTGACTGCTGAGCTATCTGCTTATGTTTTCGAGAAATATGGCTGGAAAATGATGTTCGGACACTGAAGTATTTAGAGCAACCTTCAAATGGACATAATACTTTTTTCCCGTCTTTGATGTGAAATCTGAGATGGGTACAAAGAGTTGTGAAGTTTTGTGCAGCATACCCACATCCAGAAACTTGACAGCTGAGGTCACCAGTGAACTTATAGAACTCCTCCTCAGTGGTCTCCCTTCTTTTTCTGTGATTCCTGTGCATATGTGAACGAAAGGCAGGAAATGTTCTGAAAGTGGCAGGACAGTTCTCAGTTCCACAAGAAAACCTATAGTTAGCTACATGTTTGTGGCTTTTAACATGCAAACTGAACACTACAAGTTTCTGTGTACGGAAGCCACAAAATTTACAAATAAACATAGTTGCAAAAACTTCAATGATCAATTAATTGATCTACGCAGGATCGTAGGATCGGCATGCGGCAGTGCAGGAAATACCGAATCTGTGCAGAGCTGTAGGCCGCGAGGACTGGAATTGAGAAACGGTGGTTTAGCCTGACTTAGTCAGCACACCTGGAAACACTGCCCAATTAACAGCTTTAAGCATTTGGGTGCAACCTCGGTGGTTCACCGGTTCACCTGTTGCAAATGTCCATGTTTCTATCAAGTCTCATAAATCCATCGGCAACTATTAACTAACTTAAAAAGGGGCGAACATACATATTGGGGCTGTACCAGACTATCAATATTATATTCACAGCACATCTCATATATTTATAGTCTTTTCAGTCTCCACATTCATAGCTATTGACATTTGTCTTAGCATTTGAATGAAAATAATCTAGCAGGCTAGCTTAAAAGTCAAAACAAACAGTAATAAGAATGCATTTCTGACTTCTCTCGAATAAGTGAAAAAACACTACCTTCAGGCTGATTAGCTGGTGCCAGTTCAACTTTAATGTGTCCCATGTCAGTCAGTTTTAGGGGGGAAAGTGTGAGCTTTAGATGATGTTTCATTTACTTTTGAGATACTCCCGCATTAATTGGAGGAGAAATTTGGAGTCAAGCAGAGTTGTTACGAATAGCATACAATCTTAAGATATAACCCCCCGATTCAACTCCATCCAGTTACCTCTGACTACTTCTAAGTTGCACATCTTAACGGTCCGTAAATTGTCTCTGTTGTTTTTCCACCATCTCATCATCACACACTGTGCTGCAGGAAACTGAATCTGTGGCACAGAATAACTGATGGTCATGTTGTTCTCCTGCTATGTAGCTTTCTTTGAGTCTGTTTAGACCTGATAACACTGAGTCGGGGTTTATGCTCAAAACTATAACCTGGAGGCGTTGCATCATTTAAGGCTAGATAGTCGTTGGGTCTTACCCATGTCTCAGTTAAACAGAGCGCGTTTAGGACGTTGTCTGAAATCATTTCACCTATAATAAGTGCCTTAGTAGTTAATGATCTAATATTTAGTAGTCCTACTTTCAGCTTAGTGCTACAGATATTCTGTGTTGGCTGCCGCAGAAAAAAGTGGGCTTTCGCATTTTACATGAACTATTTTTGGTTCGGGGCACAGAGACAATGTCAATATGGTGGTACCTAGGTGGCGGCTCGAGGCAACTCGCAGGCAGTCGGTTTAGCCTTTCTGCCTGCGGAACAAGGGAAAAGGAACAAATAAATAACTAAAATATATAAAATACATAAATAGACTATAAAATATATACTTTGTAGCTGAGGGTATCCCTGGAGGAAGCTCCTCAGATCCAGCCACCCCCAGGAAGTTATAATATAACTGTGTAATCCTCATCTTCTTGTACTTGCTGATGGTGTAATGTGTCTTGTGGAGCCTTCTTCCATAACAGACCTCCAAGCAACTGCAAGTACTCTATTCTAGATTTTTCATTTATTAGTGTAAAAAAACAATTGTTAATTTTCATTACAGGACGATAAAGACACCTTATCAGCTGCCACAGAAAGGGAAGCTGCTGAGACACCTACTGAGGATAACACTTAATAATAAACAGCACCTAAAAATTTAAGACATATGAAAAGAACATTTGCTAAGCTGCATTAAATTAAATTAAGCCTACCTGCACATAAATACTGTGGATAGACTTCATATTTATATTCCTATCAAGGCCCCGTCATTAAATGAAGGAGATTGTGTTCCATCTACAGTATGCAGGTATGCAGTTTGAGTGCAAGAGTTACATTTCTGACACACTGACAGACGGTTGCCTTGGAAACGTGTTTAGCGCCACCAATATATATATATACACACGCACACATATATATATATATATATATATGTAAAACGTCCATTGGCAAAAGAAACGAATTGCGATACAAAGAACTTTGTTCAGAACTATGAGCATGTGTACGATGTGTTATGCGAGTATCGTGGAGGCTGAGAATATTGTTGAAATAAATGATGGATTGTGAAGAAAAACAGAAACACTGAACAGAATAGAAATCTACACCTGCGCACGGTTTTTGTAGGAACTCTTCTGGCACAAATCTGATCACATGCTCGACATTAACTTGCTTGATATTTGACTAATTCACGCATGAACTCCGCACCACCATCAGCCAACACGCAGCTAAACAAGGCTGCATCTCAACACCATTAACCCAATTATTCATTCATTCGATACACTAAGAATCAGAATCAGAAAACTTTATTTATGCCGAAGGAAACTGCTGAGTAAATAAACCTTATCACATGTACAATAACTTGATAAATTAACAGGATAAAATGTACAAATAGAAAACATGAAGTTGCAGTTCTCCGGACGTATATGATGATGTGAACAGAAGCGAACTGCGCGAACCTCCACAGGTGCAGCGTGGGTCTAAAATGAATTTGTTCACGTCACTGCCGGAGCCTTGGTCTTTAAATGGTCATTCCCGGACCGTCCACTAGCTTGCAGCTTGCGCTCACTCTTACAACTCTGACTAGAGAAAAAATACACAAATCACCGTTTATTATAATATTAATTAATTTAGTAATAATACATTTGTTTTAACCCGTGCTTTAAAAGCTATTTGTACTACCTGCTGCTAAGATTGCCTGTTTTTAGTATGTTTAACTGTAATATGATTTTTATTATTGAACTCTACGTGACTTTTGAAGAGATTTCGTCTGATCAGTTTTACTGTCTGTAACTCCAGCTACGTGTCGGCGGGGAGAATGATAGAAATGATACAGGTGGTTCCCTTTATTTTGCCAAGCAAGCAGCAAAACAGCAAACGACACCCAACCAGTCCGTGGAACCACACTTCCCGGCTCGTTGGGATCCCATTTTTATACATCTTTTCCAATAGACAGTTTTACTCCTTCATTTGCATACCAAACTCCACCAACATTTCTTAACCAATCAGAAAAGAGAAAAATAAAAAATATGATTTTACTTGCACCTGGCGTATATAGTTTATAAGCACAGCAACTCCCTCATTCTTTTGCCATGGTGTTGTTGGATTCTTCTGACTCCTTTCACGGAGAACATTTGTCAATAAACATACTTTATCAGTGTGTTACAACAGGTGCATATAGATAATTGGCCAGTTGGCAGGGAAAATAAGTAAACAAATTGGTAATATGTGAGATTTTGGCAGCGGAATGTGCTTTGCATGCGGGCAGCTCTAATTTCCTGCAAAGCCTCTCTGGAGATAAGAAAGCCAGAATCAGATCGACGTGACCTGAGCGGTGCTTCTTACTATCATGCTGGGACGACTGTTCTCTCAATGTCCTGGAAATAGTTCTTTATGGACTCTGATAGGTTTGGCATAAGTGTACAAAAAAAGTGTACTTGGCCCCTGTCCCGACGTGCCTAATTTGGATTTATTTTTCTTGTTCACTGATATAATAAAAACTTCCATATCAGATGCACTAGTGTTAATACAAAAACTGTTAATTCTCCTTTCTTCCAATGATGTACATCTAACCTGTGCAGTATAATAATCATGTGCAATATCAGACATTAAGGTTTACATCCCCACCTCAAATAGTACTGGCGTGTTGTGTATTTATTGTTCTGTCTATTTATTGTGATTGTTTTGTATTGTAATGCTCTTGCACTTTATTTGTTAAAGCTACTTAGAGGCTGATGCTACATTCCATCTCTTCACCAAACCACACTTTCGTACTGTATTTATTGTATTTGTTCTGTATTTATTGTGTTGCTTGTTTGCACCCTTTGTCCTGTTGAATGTAATGGTCAGTGGTACTAAAAGTTGCACCGGGGCCATGGGGAAACGCTGTCTCATCACACTTTGTACATGTATAAAGCAACTGACCTTGAACCTTGAAGATTTTTGCAACACAGTTCGGCTTAAGTGTACGAATATTTGGATTTAATATTTCTTAATAATATTTAATATTTCTATTTCTATTTGTAATAGAAAGTAGAGATATAATGTTAATTTGAGTGTTTCTGGAACTTTCCAGAACTTTTTATGTACAGTGTCACGTAATAGAGTTATATTAATAGCTACGTGTACACGTTAAATGTACTAGTATGTAACAATAGAAGTAATACGTGCCTTACGTGTGGTAATCTGATTGGATTCTGAAATATATATAAAGTTACAAGAACGTGCAGAACTAGAACTGTGTTGGATCTGAGAACTCAGGAGCTACAGTCTTTTGACCGTCACGTAAAGAAGAAGAAGGTGCCAGGTGAGATGCTTTCTCCTCTTTACTGTTAGCCGGCCGGTTAGCCTGTCAACGGAGAAAATCCCAATTGAAAGTAAAAGGTCCACGAAGCCTCCATTTTAGAAAAACGAGAAACGCTCTTGCACATTAAATAACTCTTTTCATAAGGTGTTGTGAATTAGTCGATAGAGTTTAGAAGCTGCGTAACGTTGGAGGAAACGTCACAGTCAGTGTGTAGAGATTAGTGATGGCGGATTCGCCAAAGAATCGTTCTTTTTAACTCGGTTTTTTAGTGAACGAGTCGAACCGATTCGTAAGTCTGAATTATTTTAAAACGTTTTTAAAACTGATCTTTGGCTATTCAACATCCAAAAGCTTCCCCCGCGATTGGGATTTATTCTTCATGTTCCGTCTGCGCTTGTCTTATCACTTCTACGTTCATTCTTTTGTTCGTCACTTGTACATTCGTCACTTTTGCGTTCGTAGACTTGCTCCTGGTGCCGAGAACAGCCGAACGGTCGAGTAGCTGGTGGTCGTGAGACTCGGTTGCTGTAGAAGTGAAGGGAGATACGGTCTCTAACTCGGAAGGCTGAAGTTGGCTACACGACCAGCGTCTTATTGGTCATTTACCTTCCACCTTAAATGGGCTCAAAGGAACGCTGGTCCTACACTAGTTCATATCTTACGCTTTAAAATAAAACATCAGCAATGCTTAATGTGCCGTTTCAGATGTGTTATTTTAGACAATACTGACAAATTAACTAACTTACTGCTAGTATTAGGTAATATTACATTTTAAGTAAAATTCTAAGTATAGCATACAAATGACTGAAAATATTTCCAGCTCATTCTGGGTCTTTTTATTTCTAAGCATGTGAACAATCGGCATATAGGGATGGACGTGGTATAACAATTGCCAAAAAGCTGAATTATAAATAGTTTAGTTCACATTGGTGCAAACAAGATCCACACATTAAAAACGTCTAGATGATCTTACATTTGGAGGTCAGAGTAAGTAAACAGTGAAGTGCAGAAATAATATGTCGATCTGCTCTCCCAAGGAAGATCCCTGGCCATTGGGAAGAATCACCAAAAGTCATGCAAGACTCAAGACTCTTTTTTAGTGCGTGTCGCGTACCGAAGACAGCCTCAAGAGCTCTTCCAGCAAAATGTGACAGCTAGGATTTGCTCACATGTCTAATTTTACTGTAGCAGTTTTAAAATAATCCGTCCTAAACTTGGCATCTCAGTGTATTCTTTATGAGCCTAAATGCTTTTCCACTCAAATTCTGAAGGCTCCTCCTCTTTCATTTCAAAACGTCTAGACAAATATTTTAGTGTAATTTTACTGTGGCATTTAACCAATCACCTAAACATGACATACTGTATCTGTGTTAATGAATGGGCATTATGTCCAAATTCTGAAGGCTCCTCCTCTTTCATATTAAAACGTCTAGACAATCTGAGATTTGGAGGTCAGAATAAATATGATAGAGTGTAAGAAAAAATAATTTTATTATTTTTTATTAATCACCTCCTAAACAAATCATCAGTGCGTGTATGAATGGGCATTATAGGCAATTTCTCAAGGCTCCTCCTCTTTTATTTCAAAACGTCTAGACAATCTGACATTTGGAGGTCAGAATAAATATGATAGAGTGTAAGACAAAATAATTTTGTGTAATTTATGGCATTTTTGTGTCCACCTCCTAAGCCATATAGCATATCTGTGTTAATGATTGTGCATTAAAGGGCAATTTCTGAGCTTCTCCTCTTTAATTTCACAGCATCTGGAGCAATCTGACATTTTGGAGGTCAGAGATAGAGTATTATAATTAACGATAATAAAAAAATATATTTTTGTGCAATTTTACTGTAGCATTTTAAAATATTGACCTGCTAAACATAATGCTCTCTCTCCTCACATGCCGTCACTTCAGCAACAGAACCAGGAAGTCACTCTCACTCAGTTCAGAGAAAACGAAACTGATCTCAGAGTTCTGCTCTTTCCAGATATTTCCAAAATTGGAAAATGGCCACTGTTTCTCTAATGAGTTCATGTGTCCAGTGTGTCTGGAGCTACTGAAGGATCCAGTGACCGTTCCCTGTGGACACAGTTTCTGTAAGATGTGTATTAACAGCTGCTGGGATCAGGAGGGGGATCCAGAGGCAGTCTACAGCTGCCCCCAGTGCAGAGACTTTCACTCCAAGACCTGTTCCCGCAGAAACAACATGCTGGCTGAAGTGGTGGAGAAACTGGAAGGCAGAAGTCAGCTGCTTCTGCTGCTCACTGTTACGCTGGAGCTGTAGATGTGGAGTGTCAGACTGATGTTGAGATTTGTCTGATGTTTCCAGCTGATATTTGATGCTGCATTTATTGTACGTGGGAAAGGTAGCGCTTGTGTCAGACATGTCCAGAGTATCTTGTGTTGATGTGCTGGACTCTGGCTTCACTGGTGCTGGACTTGCTCATGGTCAACATCAGATATCAGCATGGCTCCCATATCCCCATATCCTGCATCACTATTTGTTATGATGATATTTATTAGTAGTAAGATTTATCTTCTGTGTCTCCACAGCTGCAGCAGCTCAAATCATTTCACCAGAACAATCAACCTGCAGAGCAGACTTTCTACCATGTACGTAACACACACACACACACACACACACACACACACCAACATACACAGTAAGATGCACACCCATATTCATCTCACACAGATTCACACAGATTCAAACACACACTGATTTTGATCATGTTCATAATACAGAAGTGTGTAAATGTCCATTTCTGATCATTATAAAACTAAATTAAACTAGAGTTTAAACTAAAATCTTGATATTTATCTGTTTTTTAGATTACTGTCATTTGACTCTGGATCCCAACACAGCACAACGTTACCTCATTCTGTCTGAGAATAACAGAGTGCTGAGATACAGTGAAACAGTCCAGCGTTACTGTGATCATCCAGAGAGATTTGACTCCTATGCTCAGGTGTTGTGTAAGGAGAGTGTGTGTGGACGTTGTTACTGGGAGGTTGAGTGGAGCGGTCAGCATTTTGGTGTGTACATAGCAGTGTCATATAAAGACATCAATGGGAAAGGAGGGGATAATGAGTCTTGGTTTAGATTCAACAATCAGTCCTGGTGTCTGCACTGTTCTTCCTTTCTCTCTTTCTATCACAACAACATTATGACTGAGATCTCATCATCACCATGCTCCAGAATAGGAGTGTATGTGGATCACAGTGCAGGAACTCTGTCCTTCTACAACGTCTCTGATACAATGAGTCTCCTACACAGAGTCCACACCACATTCACACAACCACTCTACCCTGGCTTCTGGGTGGATTATGGATCATGTGTGAGGTTGTGTGATGCTGAATGAAGTATCAGTGTTATGTTTAGTAATGATGGAGATTGATGGTGTGTTTGCTGCTTACACTATGTACAGTACACACTCTCACACATTTATTCTACACACATCATTATTCCCAAAGTTCAAATCAGAAATGCAGTGTAAGGTGTAAAACTGCTGTCTGTATGTGATCAACTGGATTTACTTTTCCACACAGCCTCCTTCATGGACATTACAGCAGTGACTCTTCACTCACTTCTTGCTTTAGCTTTATTCTTTTCTTCTGACGTCTGTTTTCAACTGGAAGATTTGTGTATCAACTGGAACAATGTTGAGTTCAAGTTGCTTTGTTGAGTTAATAATTGATGCAGCTGATTTTTAAATCCTCTTATCCATCACCACCTTACTTACAGACAAATGTACTTTTTGGCAGTTGATATTTTTAACATTAGAATTCCAGCATTTTAAATGTATGCTCATGTAAATATCAAAAAGCAGAAGAGTAATCACATAAAACACCTTCATGAAAATAACATCCACAGTGTAGTTAATTGTGTCTCCGTGTGTCCCGACTGGTTAATTAGTTTATTCAAGGAGAGGAGAAGGAAAATGTAGCATTTTGTTGTCCGGTGAAGTTCTAGATAATCAGTGAAGAATAACAGTGAAAAGGCGTTATGGAGACGCCAAGCGCTTTGCCAGCATTATGATGAAGCACGCTACGTTATGCAGGGGCGTTACAGAGACGCCAACACTTTTGGTATCATGTAGGACGTAAACTATAAAAGGCGTTATGGAGACGCCAACGTTATGGACAGTCTGAAGTAGTAGAGAAGGTTATGAAATCCGTAGCAGGAATTCAAGATTCTTTGTCACGTGCAAGTTATACAGGTACAACATGCAGTGAAATGTATGCTGATCCGCTCTTTTAACTGTGCAATAGACAAGGAAGAAAACAACAGACAATAAGAAACATAAAGTTACATGTGCAGAGTTTTTAACCTGAGATTGTAAAATTGTGCTAGGACAGACAGGTGCAATGAGATGATTTTTTAAAGTGCCAAGTGCAACTGCAGCATTGTACGTAGCAGACAGAGTAGAGCATGTGATATGGACAATGAAATGTGGTAACCAGTATAAGTGATTATCACAGTTGAGGTTTATATAGCAGTCAGACAGTATAAGTTATCGTAACAATATGAGGTATGCATTAGCAGCATGTAATAACATGGACATTTATAGTATAAGTTATCGTAACAATATGAGGTATGTATTAGCAGCATGTAATAACATGGACATTTACAGTATAAGTTATCGTAACAATATGAGGTATGTATTAGCAGCATATAATAACATGGACATTTACAGTGTAAGTTATCGTAACAATATGAGGTATGTATTAGCAGCATGTAATAACATGGACATTTACCGTATAAATTATTGTAACAATATGAGGTATATATTAGCAGCATGTAATAACATGCACGTGTACAGTATAAGTTATTGTAACAACGAGGTATGGATTAACAGCATGTAATAACAGAACTGTGACTTAGAAAGGCATGTCCTGGTTTAGGAAACGGATGGCCTGAGGATAGAAACTCCTGAGTGTCTCTGTTTTTGCCATGATGGTGCGGAACCTTCTGCCTGATTGCAGAAGGTGAAAAAGTCTGTTACCTGGGTGAGATGAGTCTTTTATAACCCTGATTGCCCTGGTCCTACATCTCTTGGAATAAGTGTCCTGCAGGGAAGGGAGAGGTGACGTGCAGCAGCGCTCCGCTGCCCGGATCACTCTCTGGAGGGCTTTCTGGTCCTGAACACAGCTGTTCCCGTACCAGGACAAAATGTTCTGAGTAATGATGCTCTCCACAGCACCAGAGTAGAAAGCTTTTAGAACAGCAGGGGAAACCCGAAACTTTCGCAGCTTCCGAAGGTGATACAGACGCTGCTTTGCCTTCTTGACCTGAACATTGATATGTTCAGCCCATGTCAGGTCCTCAGAGATGTGCACGCCAAGGTATTTGAAGGAACACACCTTTTCCACCGGAGCACCGTTGATGGTGAGGGGTCTGTAGTTGCGCTGTCTCTGGCTGAAGTCCACCACCAGCTCCTTGGTCTTGCTGACGTTCAGCTGGAGGCAGTTTTCCTGACACCAGAGTGCCAGGTTCTCCACCTCGTCCACGTAGGCCGTCTCGTCGTTGTTGGAGATTAACCCCAACACCACTGTGTCGTCCGCAAACTTAACAATGTTGTTGGAGTCATGAGTGGCCACACAGTCCGAAGTGTATAGTGAGTACAACAGCGGAGAAAGCACACACCCTTGAGGAGCTCCTGTGTTGGTGGTGATGCTGCTGGAGACACACCTGCCTGCCTGCACCACCTGAGATCTGCCTGTGAGAAAGTCCAGCACCCATGTGCACAAGCGGATGTTGAGTCCTAGGTCTCTCAGCTTGGTAAACAGTCTATAGGGCACTATTGTGTTGAATGCTGAGCTGAAGTCAATAAAGAGCAATCTCACATAGTTACCCTGTTTCTTGTCCACGTGGCTGAGGGAGGTGTGTAGGACGTGGGAGATGGCATCCTCTGTAGATCTGTTAGAGCGGTAGGCAAACTGGAGTGGGTCCATGGTGCTTGGGTCAATGGTGCTACGCCATTCAGAGCCATTCAGTATTCCATTCAACTCAAAACATTCCAATAGCCAGGTAAAACTGAAAAACTTTTTTTTACAGATAAGAGTCCATGTCGCTTTGGATAAAACAGTTTGCTAAATAGGTTGTAGGCGCACGTGTGTGTGAGACATTGAATTTTGTTACATTTTATTTTGGTAATGTAATGTATTATCCCGTTAGAATGTATTAGGTATCACGTTAGAACGTATTAAGGATCATGGTTAGAGTGTATTAAGTATCACGTTAGAACGTATTAGTATCACGTTAGAACGTATTAAGTATAACATTAGAACGTATTAAGGATCACGTTAGAACGTATTAAGGATCACGTTAGAACATGAAAAGTATAAAAATATTTATCCTATATGGAGTAAAAATAACACTAACACAGAGTTAATATTAACATTGTACGAGTGTTAAGAGTCAACACTTAAATATATTAAAATAAACTCCCTTTTTATTTAACAGTTATTTGTGCAATCATTTAAAAATAACCACAATGATTACCATACTTTCTCAAACCACTTTGTTGCTTTTATTTAACAATTCCCTGCAGGTTTTAACATCAGATCCTGAATGGGCATATTGCATTCAAACAGTGTATAATAACATTGCCTATTTAAAATATTTTACCTGGGAATATACAGTGAGTGTGGTCAAAATATGTTTTAGCAAAGCTTGTGGTACTGTAGAAACATACAGTGTAACATAGTGTAACAGTAACAAAACCCTACAATACAAATAAAACACTGTAAAGCCTGCAATACAATACAATTTCAGTTATTGCTTTATAGTGCAGGATGAGGATTATGTAACATGAGGAACCGCAGTGACTCCATTTAGATAATACAACCCTCTGATACAACATAAAATTTTGAATCACACCCATATGACATTTGAACATCAAAACATTTGAAATGTCTTAATCTTTCTCTTTCGATAACCAGTATCTTCCTAGGTGTATTTTCATTCACTTGAAAAGCATGAAAATGGTCATGGAAACAAGTATCATGCTCAATCAAAACAAGAACAACTTTATTATTGTGCAAAACAATTGAAGTTATTTTGCTGAAAAGTGGCATGTTTTTATCTTTGCCTGTGCAAACAAAAAGAGTCCAACGCGATACTCAACTCCATCACATTTTACCCACTTTGTGAGATGCAAAGTGACTTGTGAATCAACATGAAGATATGCAGTTATATATTTTGTAAATTGTAGTGACTCAGCTAAACATGTTCTGATTGGACCGGACTCAACTGTTTTTAAAGACAAGCATTCCCAATGATATGCTATTGCAAACTGGTGTTTATTTGCTAGTGATAGTCAAATTCTTGAAATTCTTTACAGAATCTTTAAAGAAATTGTGTTTTGCTTCAAATCTCATGGTCAGATATGAATGAGTGGTCCAATCTTTCTTATGCATCTTGGGTAGTGAACCATGAAATGATGCTTTGGAAGTAAGTTTTTTGATGGGTACAGTTGTTTGAAGAGTGTATGATGTTCAATAATAAGATGTTTTAAATACATGCTCATACCCTCAGTGACGGAGTATCAGAACACAATGTTTATAATGTTCAGCAACAAAAGCATCAAGTGCCAATGTAAATCATCCTCTGATTCCAGATCACCAAGTATCAAGGGTATGTTTGTGACTATGCACAATGTTTGTGACACATTTAATCCTATTCCATATCCTCCACAGTCCAAATTAATATTTGTTGGCTTGTTTTTATTTTCAAAATAGCCATAATTGAAAGCATATATCCTGCTTATCAATCCTTCTTTAGAAATGAAATTTTCAATCAAATATTCAAAAAGTATTTTGATCTCATATTGACCAACCCCTTCCAAAATATCATGCATGATGTCAACTGCATAATTTTCTACAACATTGAAATACTGCAACGAATTAAGTGTACATTTCCTCTTTATGCCAAATACAGAGGTCAATGTTGGTTCATTTTCCAAATGGGCTTAATGTTGATCATTTAAAACTGGTGATGTCAAAGTCAAACTTGGATCATCCTCTGAGAAAACTGACAGAGCAGTTGATTTATCAATCAAGCAAAATCGACAGAGATATTTTGCACTGAATGATTCCAAAAATCCAAGAATGCTATGCATACCCAAGTTATCACCAGTAATTTGAGCAAGTGTGCCATGTACAAGATGTTCAGTAAATGGAACAGCAACCCCAACAGTTAAAGGTTTCAGTATTTCATCAATTCCATCTTTCTTTGCATCTTGCGAATGAAACAAAGATACCAAATGAATGTTCATAAGGACAAAATTCATTTTTGGGGGAAGATTTCTGAGTATGAAGCAGAGACAGCCAACTTTATGTACACCTTTCTTTGACCCAATAGGATTTGCACATTCAAATTCATCATAGTATAATTGGATTTGGAGAGCAAACTTATTAACTGAAAAAAGAGGATGGCTTTTAAAATAGCCTCCATCACAGAAGTCTTCATATTTGTCAGACTGAACACGTTTGTATCATGTCACATATGTTTTTATTTTTGAAAATGAATTGGCTTGTCTTTAAGATAGGAACGTACATGAATTTATCACTTACTGGGACTTGCTGTAACGACAGGCAGGTGAACCCAAACGCAGAGTCGATAAAACCAGGTCGTAGGCACAGGGGTGAATTGTCGAAAAATCGCAGGTTTATTCAGGCAGGGGTCAGTACCAAAATACACAGTCCACGAGGCAAACAATTCCGAATCGTCAGAGGCAGAGGGGTAATCCAAGAACAGAAAGCAAGGGTCAAACCGAAAATAGGCAAACACAAGAAACGCTCGGTACGTAGCACAAGGCATAACAATACTTCGCAAATAATAATAGAGACTAAGGGTCTTTAAATACTGGAAGGTCGTCCCTGATAGGCTAATACTCCGGTGACGTAGATCTGGTGCGCAGAGGTTGCTGTGACGATCTGGAGCTGGAGTCTGATGAGGTGGACTCCTCCCTGGGTCTGGGCTGGGCTCTTACACTTGCTCACAGTTTCCAGTTTTGTTATTTCGTCTGGTATCATACCTAATTCCAAGGTGCATTTCAACTGGTTGTACTACCCCCCATTTTTCCCTAAAATACTGCTTCCATTTGGTATCAGGGTTCAATTGGCTAAAAGAGTTGTCTAAACTTAAAAAAAAAAACTCCTCTATAGCAGGTCTGGATGGACTGTTGCCTGGGAGCAAGTTCAAAACCTGGTCCTGAATATTAGACTGCAATTCTTCGGCAAATTCCTCTAAATTCTTAGTCGTGGAAAGAACTACAGTATTTGGTACACCACTGCCCAAAAGTCTGGCCATAATGGAAGCACACATATCTTTGTTGTGAGTGGACATTGAACGGCCTACTTCATTTTGGCAGCAAGATGAAGTAGAGGCAATTTCATTGTCTAACGACTGGGAACTGTGGTGTTCTGTATAGGACATGAAATGGTTTACACGTTTCACACTATCACAATCAGAAAAATGTCTCTTATTAAGATGTCTCCTAAATCCCGAATAGGTAGAGAACTGCAAGCAACAGTCTGTTTGACAACATTTCAGTCTACGTTTTTTTCCCAGGATACAATCCATGAATCAGTTTAAGGTGTCTGAACAAAAGCAAAACGGTACCAAAGATGAGAGACAGAGGAAGCAATCCAACATTTCAGCTCAATATGTTATTTACAACTTGTTCAAAAGCCTTGCTCTCAGTTCTTTGACTCTTGGGGTTTCTTGAGTTGTACCTATATCAATATTGTACACAGTTGTCTGCAAAAATGTATAAAGACTGGACAGGGCATCATCATATTATATTTTACACTGAAAACAAAATGGGATTTGAACAACTCATCAAAAGCACCCAAGGGCGTACACGACTGACAAGGTAGAAGCTTTTTGTCCAAGACGATGTAAAAGGTGGAAACCTGTGCTTTTGAAGTCCCTGTGGCAAGAAGATATGGCTGAGAGCTTCCATCAGTGGTCATGAGATGATCCTCAAGGCTGTGGCATGACTGAAGCATGACAAAAACATTCCCTTATGAGCAATTTGTTATTAGAGAATGTTGTATTAACTATCACACTTGGAATACATGTCATCTGAACAAACCTTTTGAAATTTCACTAGATGATTTGTTGCTTCTTCAACACTGATCTTCGTAGACCGTTTTCTTCCCGCTGGTTGTGGAGTGAGAAGATGCAGGAGGACAAGAGGAGAAGCTATCTCGCTATCCCACTCTGGAATTACAATACCAGTTATTATTCATTCAGAACGAAATACTTTAATTCAGAGCTTAATGCACTTGACCAGCGTTTCCCTTCCTGAGGAAGGTGGGTCGGGTCGCGTTGCAATACACCTTGACGCTGTCCACTGGAAAAATGATTTTGTTAAATAATCAGTAAAAGCATGAGTACTCTTAACTGCATCACTATTTTGAAGCCTGTACCTGGCTCTTCAGCAGCGTCAGATGCTTCATCCAGGGCAGATTTCAGATATTGTCTTAGGAGGATTGTTTCCTTAAGGTCCCTGGCCTCCCGGATGACCTTTTCTTTAAAACTGGAGTTCCATTTCTGCAGAAATCTTGGAGCAACCTCTGCCCCAAACATCAATGAAAAGTCCTACAAAATCTAATTAAAAAAGAGGACAACCATTTACATCAAAAAAGTAAATCTAATATTATAACATGTTTGCAATATGTATTTTACACCTACTAGTCCCTTAATGTCCAAGAAATGGGGAAACATCTGCAAAACATCAGCTGAGTGCTGTGGGTCATGCCGAGTCTGCTGACGGTAGTGGAAGGTTTCTCTCATCTTCTGGAACACTAGGTCACGGTCAGTTGTGTGGTGTAGAAGAGATATGGCTTCCAAACATTCATCTCCCATTCGCTGCCCATCTACAGTAGCAAACATTCTGGATGACGTAGGACCTCCTTTCAGTTCTACTCTATTTTGGACTGTAGAGTAAGTTCTGAATTGACGTTGCACAGTCTTCAGCCGCCACTCAAGAAAGCCTTTGTTGCTCTGAATGTCATAGAAGTGTTTCTGGGCAAAACATGTTGGAAACAATTTTAAGTGTATAGCAGTTTAAAAGCATGATGTTTATGGTTCTCACATACATAAAGAAACAAAATGTATGGACACAAACATACATATCCTTTTTTAGAATAAGGGTCCTTCAAAGATGGAAACAGTGACACAATTCCAAGGGCATGAAATTTCTTTGTAGATTTTCTCACAGCTCTTCTGCAATAGTCAAAACACTTACTTTTAGATTCTTCTGTCTTTTAAAAGCAATAGTAATGTATTTTTCAAACTTCTTACCCTTCTTTTTCATGCATGTGAGCTACAATAATGTTCACCATCAGTCGTCTGGTAGAATCTTTCCAACTTCCACTTTCTTCATACTCTTTAATCACGGTTATCCCTGCTGGTTTTGAAGTAAGAATTTGCTCCACAGTCTGAGATGAATTGAAAGTAAAGAAACTTTATTTTGGAACCATATCCAGGTACTGTACACAAATCTAATGCTAAATATGTGTGTGTAAAAAGATCCACACTGTAAAAAAACCCCGTAAATTTTACGGTAAAAAAACAGCAGCTGTGGTTGCCAGTACTTTACCGTCAAAAATACGGTAGCAACGTTATTGGTTTTACAGGATTGCACCCACTGTACTGTATATGTCACGTTGGGTGTCAGCATGACATAAGGCGAGGTCACAGAGCGAGCCATTTATTTGACAAACAAGGAACCACACAAAACAAAACTGGCACGAGGACCACAACACTAACCAAACGTTATTCAAACCAAAACACAGCACAAGCAAACACAAACTAGAAAGAGAGCCACAAACCGAAACAAAACTCCATAAGCTAACAAACCACCGAACAGCATGCCGACATAGGGAGGGTAGAGTGAGGGTGGACCAACAAGAAACACTTGCACTACCGCCACCTTCTGGTTGATTCTCCTTTGGTGCTTCCCCGCTCTATTATTCCCTACACAGTTTATATTCTACCCATCAATCCCGTATTAACTAAGAAATTACAAATATTTTTCTTGCCTTGCCCAATCACCCCACTTTTCAATACATTTTTCACCTCTGCCCCACCCAACCCATCCTTTCTTAATTCTTCCATCATTTTCCTCCTTTGTTCTTCATATCTTCTGCAGTGTATGAGTACATGTTCTATGGTTTCAAGTGTCTGACACACCTCACAAAAACCAGTAGGATGCTTCCCAATAATGTATAATGTACCATTCAGGTTACTGTGTCCAATTCTTAACCTTGTCATCACTGTTTCCTCTCTTCTAGTCCTGCCCCAGTTCCTCTCAGTTCCAACTTTATTTTGAATGCCATACAAATGTCTCCCTTTGATTTCCCTATCCCACTGCTGTTGCCATTCTTTTACAGCTTCTTTCCAAACTATACTTTTCCCTTCAGCCTTTGACATCTTTATATTTACTTCAATATTATCCTTTTTAGTGGCTTGCTTGGCTAACTTATCCACCCTCTCATTTCCCAAAATACCTATGTGAGCTGGAGTCCAAATAAGTTGAATCTCTTTACCTTTTCCTTTTATTCTCATATATGTTATCAATATTGCATACAGCAGATCCTGAGGCTGTTCTCGGTTCTTGCGTCACGTCACGTCACTTCCTGCTTTTGCCGGTGCAACTCGGAGTCTTTCACTCCTTTTTTTCCCTTTTATACTCAAATTGTATATATTCTGTCAATTTCTTACTACGAACTTTTTATATAAAAGGACTAACGACTGATTAGACACTGCTTGGCGTGTCATTTAATTTTTTTCGCGAGGAACCGCCAAGCGTATAGGGCTTCCTCCGCCCAAAACGCACAGCGTCTTAACCTTAATTTTCTTTTTATACCTTTCCTTACGCTAAGCGATTTAAGTAATATAACTAGCGGCTAAAACCTAAAATATAGTTTATCTCCAACCGCGGCGGGACTGAGACGCAAAAACCGACGGCACCTTCTCAGCGATCCTGCCCAACTAATAACAACGTAAGTGATATCTGTTCTTTTAAATAAGATGCCTAACGGTGATGTTGTTTTCTGTAGTGAGTGTAGAATGTTCAGCCTTAGCTCCTCCGTCAGCAGTGATAGGTTAAGTAGTGATAACTTTATCTGTAAAAGGCGTAAGATGGTAGAAGCTCTGACGGAGAAGATCATAGAACTAGAGACGCGCCTCCAGACGTTAGCATGGTCTCCAGGTAGCCTTTTAGCTGCAGGTTCGCAGTCAGGGAGTCTGGGGGCTTCAGGTTCAGATTTAGAGCCTTCAGGCCCAAAAACTCCGGCATTAGGGTTCCCCAGCAGAACCAATGGGTGGCGGTTCGGCGACATAGACGGAGAGCCCGAGCTTCGGCAAAGGCTACTCCCGAGCACCACTCTCCATCTGTCAGCGTGTCGAACAGGTTTACCCCGCTCAGTGAAACACCCGCTGAGACGCCTGTTGAAAGTGCTCTGGTGATTCTGTTCTACAGCATGTGAAAATAGCTAGACCCTTAGCGGCACCAGCAGTCGAGGTAAACTGTTTACCGGGAGCCAGAGCGCCGGACATCAGGGCCAATCTTAAGGTGCTGGCCAGTAATAGACGTAGATATTCCAAGATAGTCGTCCATGTCGGCACCAACGACGTCAAGCTCAGACAGTCTGAAGTAACCAAAAGTAATTTTAAAGAGGTGTGTGAGCTAGCCAAAACAATGTCGCAGGCAGTAATTCTCTCTGGCCCCCTCCCAGCTAGACGCAGCTCCGAGACCTACAGCAGGCTCTGGTCGCTGAACTGCTGGCTGTCAAAGTGGTGCTCTGAAAATAGCATAGGTTTTGTAGATAACTGGTCCACCTTCGAGGGAAAGCCTGGTCTTTTGAGCCGGGATGGTATCCGCCCCTCGTGGGAGGGTGCTGCCCGTATTTCAATGAACATAGCAGCTAGCCTTTATGCAGGTTCAGGTGTAGGCGGCCATTGACAAACCGGAGCCAAGGCCAGGCCGCAGGCAGAAAGGCTAAACCGACCGCCTGCGAGTTGCCTTGAACCGCCACCTAGGTACCACCATATTGACATTGTCTCTGTGCCACGAACCAAAAATAGTTCGCGTAAAATGTGAAAGGCGTCTTTTTCCAATCTAATTTCTATTAAATTAGAGCAGCCAATGCAGAATATCTGTAGCACTAAGCTAAAAGTAGGACTACTAAATATTAGATCATTAACTACTAAGGCATTTATTATTAGTGAAATGATTTCAGACCACGTCCTAAACGCGCTCTGTTTAACTGAGACATGGGTAAGACCCAACGAGTATTTAGCCTTAAATGATGCGACGCCACCAGGATATAGTTATGAGCATAAACCCCGACTCAGTGGTAAAGGGGGAGGTGTTGCAACGATCTACGAAAGATCTCTTTCAATAACACAGAGGTCAGGACCTAAATTTACATTTAAATCATTCGAATTATTATTCCTTAGAATTGCAGACATATCTGCAAAACCTAATTCTTTGTCGCTCCCTCTCGTTACGATTTACCGTCCACCAGGTCCTTATTCTGAATTCCTAACTGAATTTTCAGAATTTCTGTCAGACCTGGTTATTTCAACTGAAAGAGCAATAATTGTGGGGGACTTTAATATTCATGTAGATAATAAACAAGATTCTCTGACAGCAGCTTTTACTAATTTACTAGATTCCATGGGCATTGTTCAAAATGTAACTGGGCCCACTCACAACTGCGGTCATACCCTTGATTTAATCCTATCGTTTGGTCTTAATGTAGATAATGTAACAGTACTGCCTCAGACGAGTATTATTTCTGACCACCATCTCATTACATTTGATTTTCACTTTAGTCAAAACACAAATACTACAACTCGCTTCTGCTCCAAGCGTACAATCACTTCAGATACAGCTAGTAACTTTATTGATAATCTCCCCGATCTGTCGTTCCTGACAGTGGAAATGTCTAATCTTGCTGAACTTGAGAGTAATACGGACTATCTAACTTCTACGCTTCGTTCCACCTTAGATAAAATTGCTCCGTTAAAAATTAAAAAGGTCAGAGAAAACAAAACATCCCCTTGGTATAATGACCACCTACGTAGCCTAAAACAAGGGACACGGAAACTAGAACGTAAGTGGCGGCAAACTAGATTAGTGGTCTTTGAACTAGCATGGAAAGACGCTATGGGAAGCTATAAAAAGGCTCTTAGAGCTGCGAAATCAGAATACCTATCATTGCTAATTGAAAATAACAAAAATAATCCTAGGTTTCTATTTAACATGGTATCCAAGCTGACTAATAGCCAGACTACTACTCAAACTGTACCAACATTGTTTTCTAGTGGCGAATTTATGAACTTTTTTGACCAAAAAATTTATTCAATTAGACAGAATAATCTGAAATCTCAAGTAACTACGGTGGCTGGCCTTGACAAGGCAAGTACTAACACTGCAGCCATCTTATTTGAATCATTTACTCCGGTTGACCAGTCAGATCTAACGTCTTTAATCCTTTCCTCAAATTCATCTACTTGCATGTTAGATCCTGTTCCAACAAGGCTACTCAAAGAGATGATTCCAGTAGTGATTAGACCTCTACTAGCAATAGTTAACTCCTCTATTAGCATTGGTTATTTACCCAAATCTCTTAAACTAGCAGTGATTAAACCTTTGCTGAAGAAGCCCAACCTGGATCCCCTGGTAATGTTAAACTATAGACCAATATCTAATCTCCCATTTATCTCCAAAATAATAGAAAAAGTTGTTGCCAGTCAGCTAACCTCGTTCTTGCAGGAAAACCATATTTATGAAATGTTTCAGTCTGGGTTCAGAGCCAACCACAGCACAGAGACTGCTCTGCTGAAGGTAGTGAATGATCTTCTCTTATCTGCTGATCAGGGCTATGCCTCGCTCCTAGTGCTGCTTGATCTTAGTGCTGCTTTTGATACTGTTGATCATGCCATTCTCCTAGACAGACTTGAACATGTTGTTGGTATCAGGGGAGTGGCCCTCTCTTGGTTCAGATCCTACCTTTTAGACCGCTATCAGTATGTGGATGTAAATGGTGATTCCTCTGAGCACGTCAGGGTGAAATATGGAGTACCACAAGGATCAGTTTTAGGTCCCTTGCTGTTCTCGCTGTACATGCTACCTTTAGGCTCAGTCATTCGTAAGCATGGAATTAGTTTCCACTGTTTTGCAGACGATACACAGTTATATATATCGGCTAAACCAGAAGACAGACAGCAATTTCAGAAAATGGAAAAATGCTTATGTGACATAAAAAAGTGGATGTCGGACAACTTCCTCCAGCTAAATCTGGACAAGACTGAGGTCCTTCTTACTGGCACTAACGCCACCAGAAGTCAGCTATCTGACATCACGGTCAGTCTTGATGGATTATCCATTGTACCAAGTAATGTTGCTAAAAACCTTGGTGTTACTTTAGACTCCAATCTTTCATTTGATGTACATGCTTCTAACATTAGTCGCACCGCCTTCTTTCAACTCCGTAATATTGCTAAACTAAGAAACGTGCTATCCTTTCAAGATGCAGAGAAACTAGTTCATGCATTTATTAC